>OY804601.1:31143405-31452643 GCA_963680895.1 Fragum sueziense
TAGGCGTAACATTTACAGACATTGTTTTGTATTTTAGGGGACTCTGGAAAAAGATTTTAGGTGGGGGCCAAGCTACCCAGGGTGGGGGCTAAGATACCCCGGGGTAGCTTGGCCCCCGGGGGCCAAGCTGCCCGCGGGTAGCTTAGCCCCCGGGGGCCAAGCTGCCCAGGGGCCAAGATAAACTGATACACCGGTCAAATTTGAAAGCTGCTTCAGACGACAAAGTAAATGATCACAAAAGGCCAAAGTGTTTATATTATAGCCAAGAAAATATTGAGGCAAAAGGAGAAACTGCTGGTTATCAGCAGTTTCTTCTTTTGTCTCAATGTTTTCCCAAGAAGTTCTATTAGGGACGTCAAAACCAGGTCTTGTTTGGGAAAGGTTAACCCATTACCACACAGTTACTCTTTTTGACTCCCCACAAAAAAATGGCTTTGGAAAACAATGTGGAAAATGAAGAAATTGCTTGTGACAAGCCATTTCTTGATATCCAACAATGTTTTTCATCCAAAAAGACCTAAAAATTCCTTTCACTTTCTTTCAATTTGGACTGCCTTAAAATTCTGTCGTTTGGTAATGGGTTAAGAGAGACCAATAGCTTGTAAAAACAATTGAGTTACAATTAAGTTTTTGGTCCCCCTCACTAACAATATGCACTAAAAGAATCTAGATCTACATTTCTTGAACAGGTTTGAGTAAAAAATGATCAGATATTTAACTTTAACAGATGTGATTTGTTTCAAAACTCAATCTTTTTCCTTCCAAAATGCTGGAAAAATGGAGAAAAATGGGGTCAAGGGTATCAGAATATCTTGGTGATCTTGATATTAAAGTTGCAAGTTACACCTAAAGCTACTGTACATAGATCAGTGTTGCAGTCACCTTTCACATGTCAGCATCTAGCCAAAATATCCAATTGACTGATTTTAAAGACTTTAATCCTCTATATCCCTTTACACCCTGAATACTGTTAATTAACTTTGATGCAGAGATTAAAAGACAAGACACATTTTCTTTACCATAAAATTTGTATCAGAAGCATCAAATTTGTTGTTGTAAGAAGGCACACAGTTTGTACATATTGGCTGTTGGGAAAGCGTTGATGCAAAAGAAGAAAATGCGAACAATTTTTCTGAACAAGGCCTGGTTTAAACATGCCTGCTGGAAAAAAATGTGAAAACAGCATTAACCAGCATGTTAATTATGACCATTTTGTCATCTACAGCAACATCCAGGTTGGATCAGTAAAATAACACATTTTTGAAGCAAAAGTTGTAAAAAAGAAGGAAAAAAAGAAGAAAATGTTGAAACTAAATTGTTTTAATTAAGTCGAGGCTTTTCAAGATAAAGTATTCATATTTTCTACTTTAGATTGATTGAATTGGGTTTAACGCCTCTTTCAACTGCTTTGGTCATATGGCTGTGATTGGAGCACCTAACCATAGATTCTTGTCGTTTCTCATACCAGTACCAGCGGCGGATCCAGGATTTCTATGTTTTGGGTTTGTACATACAATTAGAGTTTTAGACGAATTGGGAAAATTTAATTTTAGACCAAAAAGGATTAGACCAACTCCAGGGATCAACCCACAAATAGGGCCATTTGTTTTACTAGAATTACACAAAATTACACAATTTTGACTGAATTTCTGCATGTAAATCAAATAATCAGGCTTCAGAGGGGCGGGTGAGGGGGTTAAACTCCCCGAACCCCCTCTGAATCTGACACTGATCAGTATAACCACAGCTATTATACTTGAATGTAGGACAAAATCCCCTTAGGATAAAATCCTCTCTGTCATTTTTGGCATAGGCAGACAAAATGCCCTCTGCGGAATTGCTATAGTGGACAAAATATCCTCGATGATATTGCAAGGGCGGACAAAGTCCCCTCGGTTAGGTGGTAGATGGTATACTAGTAATAATGAATGATATAATAAAATGATAAAAGCACAGATAACATTGTGTCAAAGGGAGAAATGTTGGTTACACACAATTTCTTCTTTTGCCTCAATGTTTTCTCAATCATTCAAATGCTACTCTGGAAGTCAAGATCATATTGCTTGTGTTAATTGCAAATTAAGTTCAAACCTGTGCAAAATGTATAGTAGAAAGTATCAAGACAAAGAGAGAAAATGTCTGTATTAACATTTCTTCTTCAGTCTCAATGTTTTCTCAATCAACTAATAATACTATGGACATCAAGACCAATGTTGCCTAAGAATCGTGTTTTAAATGGAAAAGCAGGATAGGAATTCTTGTGTATAATGAATGATATAGCACAGAAAATATTGCGTCAAAGAGCGAAATGTCGGTCATACACTTTTTCTTCTTTTGTCTCAATGATTTCACGACCAATTACTACTATGGACGTCAAGACAAATTTTGCTTGGAAATGGTTCATTTGTGCACTTTATAACAAACAAAATTGCTTAACCAGCAATTTCTTCATTTACCACTATGTTTACCATACAACAAAGACAAAATATCTGAAATTTTATTGGCTTGAAATTGTTGTGTGCAACATATCAGCATTTTCTCCTTTTGCCTCAGGGTTTTTTTTTTCGGTAATGATATAGACAAATTCCATGATAATTTATACAAATTTTGTCGTCTGCAGCATCTTTCAAATTGTGACACCCTTAAAACTTGTCGTTTGGGAAAGGGTTCTGTTACTTCAACTTTTAGACATACCGGGTATATGTCATAAGTACAGACATGATATGTCTTAGTAAGTGCAAATTGTACAAATCACACCTTCATGACATATAACACCTTATTCTTGTCAGATTGTCTTCAATGTTCTTAATGTAGAACATTGTTTAGTTCGGATAAGGTGGTGAAAATGGGACCCAGTGAAAACTATTATATCAAGAAATTGGAGCTACTGTTACTTTTTCACCCAAAAAAATTGATTGTTTGACTTATAAAATATTTCTCACCGTGACCCTATTAATTTATTCCAATGACTGAAGTATACCCACCAAAAATTGTACACCAGTTTTGCAGCAGTGACAAATGAATTTCACTAAAGTTGGAATTTTGTACACATGAGCTGAGAAAATATTGAAGGAAAAAAGGCAAACGTTTTCATCAACTGATCTTTTTTTCATGGAAATATTAACAAGATCTAGTGGTTTCACTATTGAGGAATTTTCTGCGAAAAATGGTGACATTGTGAATAAGGAATCTAAGTAAAATTCTGTAAGTAGATAGCATCAATTCATCATTTGTCTGTGCATAGCCTCTGGTCTGCTCATTTTCTCCTGTGGTCCTCATTTTCTGTATCGGTCCTCTAAACTGGATGTCACTTTATGTATCTGTCTTCATCTCCTCTAATGGTCCTCAGCCGCAGATCCAGAATTTCTGTACGTGGGGTTCGAATATACAAATGGGGGGGGGGGGGGGGGTCGTTTCCTTAGTAATACACAATTTTGACTGAATTTCTTGCATGAAAATGAAAATCTGGCTACAGAGGGGGTTTGTTTGAACCCCCCGAACCCCCTCTGGATTTGCCACTGGTCCTACTTTTCTGAACTGGTCCTCCTTGCGGGTCTTAATTATCTTAACAGGTCCTCTGTGCCGGTCATCATTTTCTAAATTGGTCCTCTGTGCCGGTCCTCATTTTCTAAAGTGGTCCTCTCTGCTGGTCCTCATTTTCTAATTGGTCCTCTCTGCCGGTCCTCAATTTCTAAAGTGGTCCTTTCTGCCGTTCCTCATTTTCTTAAGTGGTCCTTTCTGCCGGTCCTCATTTTCTAAACTGGTCCTCTGTGCTGGTCCTCATTTTCTAAAGTGGTCCTCTCTGCCAGTCTTCATTTTCTAAAGTGGTCCTCTCAGCCAGTCCTCATTTTCTAAACTGGTCCTCTCTGCCGGTCCTCATTTTCTACACTGGTCCTCTCTGCCGGTCCTCATTTTATAAATTGGTCCTCTCTGCTGGTCCTCATTTTCTAAAGTGGTCCTTTCTGCCGGTCCTCATTTTCTAAACTGGTCCTCTGTGCTGGTCCTCATTTTCTAAAGTGGTCCTCTCTGCCGGTCTCTATTTTCTAAAGTGGTCCTCTCAGCCGGTCCTCATTTTCTAAACTGGTCCTCTCTGCCGGTCCTCATTTTCTAAATTGGTCCTCTGTGCCGTTCCTCATTTTCTAAACTGGTCCTCTCTGCCGGTCCTCATTTTCTACACTGGTCCTCTCTGCCGGTCCTCATTTTCTAAATTGGTCCTCTCTGCCGGTCCTCATTTTCTAAAGTGGTCCTCTCTGCTGGTCCTCATCTTCTTAAGTGGTCCT
This sequence comes from Fragum sueziense, assembly GCA_963680895.1. Lineage (NCBI taxonomy): Eukaryota > Metazoa > Mollusca > Bivalvia > Cardiida > Cardiidae > Fragum > Fragum sueziense. The sequence goes on from OY804601.1 coordinate 31,147,686, forward strand.
CTCTGCCGGTCCTCATTTTCTAAAGTGGTCCTCTCTGCTGGTCTTCATTTTCTAAAGTGGTCCTCTCTGCTGGTCCTCATTTTCTAAAGTGGTCCTCTCTGCTGGTCTTCATTTTCTAAAGTGGTCTTCTCTGCTGGTCCTCATTTTCTAAAGTGGTCCTCTCTGCTGGTCCTCATTTTCTAAAGTGGTCCTCTCTGCCAGTCCTCATTTTCTAAACTGGTCCTCTCTGCCGGTCCTCATTTTCTAAATTGGTCCTCTCTGCCGGTCCTCATTTTCTAAAGTGGTCCTCTCTGCTGGTCTTCATTTTCTAAAGTGGTCCTCTCTGCTGGTCCTCATTTTCTAAAGTGGTCCTCTCTGCTGGTCCTCATTTTCTAAACTGATCCTCTCTGCCAGTCCTCATTTTCTAAACTGGTCCTCTCTGCCGGTCCTCATTTTCTAAAGTGGTCCTCTCTGCTGGTCCTCATTTTCTAAACTGGTCCTCTCCACCAGTCCTCATTTTCTAAAGTGGTCCTCTCTGTCAGTCCTCATTTTCTAAAGTGGTCCTTTCTGCCGGTCCTCATTTTCTAAACTGGTCCTCTCTGCCGGTCCTCATTTTCAAAATTGGTCCTCTCTGCCGGTCCTCATTTTCTAAAATGGTCCTCTCCGCTGGTCCTCATTTTCTAAAGTGGTCCTCTCTGCCGGTCCTCATTTTCTAAATTGGTCCTCTCTGCCGGTCCTCATTTTCTAAAGTGGTCCTCTCTGCTGGTCCTCATCTTCTTAAGTGGTCCTCTCTGCCGGTCCTCATTTTCTAAAGTGGTCCTCTCTGCTGGTCTTCATTTTCTAAAGTGGTCCTCTCTGCTGGTCCTCATTTTCTAAAGTGGTCCTCTCTGCTGGTCTTCATTTTCTAAAGTGGTCCTCTCTGCCAGTCCTCATTTTCTAAACTGGTCCTCTCCTCTCTGCCGGTCCTCATTTTCTAAATTGGTCCTCTCTGCCGGTCCTCATTTTCTAAAGTGGTCCTCTCTGCTGGTCTTCATTTTCTAAAGTGGTCCTCTCTGCTGGTCCTCATTTTCTAAAGTGGTCCTCTCTGCTGGTCCTCATTTTTTAAAGTGGTCCTCTCTGCCAGTCCTCATTTTCTAAACTGGTCCTCTCTGCCGGTCCTCATTTTCTAAAGTGGTCCTCTCTGCTGGTCCTCATTTTCTAAACTGGTCCTCTCCGCCAGTCCTCATTTTCTAAAGTGGTCCTCTCTGCCAGTCCTCATTTTCTAAAGTGGTCCTTTCTGCCGGTCCTCATTTTCTAAACTGGTCCTCTCTGCCGGTCCTCATTTTCAAAATTGGTCCTCTCTGCCGGTCCTCATTTTCTAAAATGGTCCTCTCTGCTGGTCCTCATTTTCTAAAGTGGTCCTCTCTGCCGGTCCTCATTTTCTAAAGTGGTCCTCTCTACTGGTCCTCATTTTATAAACTGGTCCTCTCTGCCGGTCCTCATTTTCTAAACTGGTCCTCTGTGCCGGTCCTCATTTTCTAAAGTGGTCTTCTCTGCGGGTCCTCATTTTATAAAATTGGTCCTCTCTGCCGGTCCTCATTTTCTAAAGTGGTCCTCTCTGCTGGTCCTCATTTTCTAAAGTGGTCGTCTCTGCCAGTCCTCATTTTCTAAACTGGTCCTCTCTTCTGGTCCTCATTTTCTAAAGTGGTCCTCTCTGCTGGTCTTCCTTTTCTAAACTGGTCCTCTCTGCCAGTCCTCATTTTCTAAACGGGTCCTCTGTGCCGGTCCTCATTTTCTAAACTGGTCCTCTCTGCCAGTCCTCATTTTCTAATTGATCCTCTCTGCCGGTCCTCATTTTCTAATTGGTCCTCTCTGCCGGCCCTCATTTTCTAAACTAGTCCTCTCTGCTGGTCCTCATTTTCTAAACTGGTCCTCTGTGCCGGTCCTCATTTTCTAAACTGGTCCTCTGTGCTGGTCCTCATTTTCTTAACTGGTCCTCTGTGCCGGTCCTCATTTTCTAAACTAGTCCTCTCTGCTGATCCTCATTTTCTAAACTGGTCCTCTCTGCCGGTCCTCATTTTCTAAACTGGTCCTCTCTACCGGTCCTCATTATCTTATTCTTGTTCTGTCGGTCCAAAAAATTCATCAGCATTTCCCTTTTTTGCCTCAATGTTTTCACATGTTTTATCTGTTAACCTTTTCGCAAACAGCCAACATTAAGGTCATCTATTTTGAAAGCTACTACAGGGGACATTATGTAATACTATGTTGTTAGAGATAGGATTTGTAAACAAGTTAGCACAGAAAATATTGAGGCAAATGGAGAAAATGCTGGTTTTTAATATTTTCTTCTTTTGTCTGAATATTTTCCTTTCCTATTCAGTCAGGGACGTCAAAATCAGGTATTGTTTGGGAAAGGGAAAAGACATCCAAACCTAGTCTTGTTTGGGGAAGGGTTAAAAATCGACCCACTAAAATACCAACTTACTAGTATTTCATTAACGATTTGATTTATAACAACAACAACAACAACAACAGTAGTAAAGAATAAAGCACACATACAATAAAACAATATAAAAATGAACAAAATACATGCCGATAAAAATAAATTGTCTAATGCAAATTTTAAAAAAAGTAAATTCATCATCATTAGTATAAAATTCACAAATTCACAAAATAAATTAAATATGTTTTTATTTTAAAAAAATTACCCTAAAAAATGTAAAAAAAAAATCAATAATATACACAACAACAACTTAAGTATGAAATTAAATTATAATGTATAATTTAAAATTAAGCAAACACAAACACATAAAAAATATAACAAATTCAAAATTTACTAAAACTTTTAATTCAAAAAAGAAAAAAAAATCAACAACAAAAAATAAATGAATAAAACAAAATATTTCTTTTTAGAAAAATAAATAAAATAAAAAACAAATTCAAAATTTACTAAGACTTTTAATTCAAAAAAGAAAAAAAAAATCAACAACAAAAAATAAATGAATAAAACAAAATATTCTTTTTAGAAAAAATAAATAAAATAAAAAAAGAGATCAGGATATCAAAATATGAGAAAATCAGTCATCAAATATTGGTGAATTATCTTTTTCAAGATCATAAATCACCAATACACAAGACCCAACAGATGGCCAAAGTGTATTTCTGTCTATCACATGTGACATAATATTATGTAATAATCCCCCCATAGGTAGTTGGTCCTCTAGGCTTGGTCTGCTTTTTAGACCCTTCTGGTCCTCAGAGGACTGGTCCTCAGTCCTCTGGTCCTCTAGGTTTGGTCTGCTTTTTAGACCTACCACATATGACAAAATGGAAGTTATTAGACATATGTGACCCGTCACGCTAAAAGGGACCTTATCGGGTGTGTGAAAAATATCGACCCTAGTCAGTCTGTGCAGTCCGCGCAGCCAGACTAGGGCCGACACTTTTCACTTGTATGTAATTCTTTATATCTGTAATCTTTTCCCTATCTTACTTTACGTTCATTTTTTGAATACAGTATCTGGTTTACCTGTGCTGGGTCTGACAAGTTTGTCAAAGTTTGGATTTTTGGTATTCGGATAAGGTCCCTTTTAGCGTGACGGGTCACATATGATTTGTGTGAAATATGGCATAGAAAATTTTGAGACAAAAGGAGAAACTGCTGGTTATCAGCAGTTTCTTCTTTTGTTTCAATGTTTTCCCAAGCCTTTTCTATTAGGGACATCAAAACCAGGTCTTGTTCGGGAAAGGGTTAAATTGACTTTTCTTGCAACTGCTACGGTCAAATTGCTTTCACAGGCATGATGACAGACATTAACTGATATGCCCGAAAAACTAAGGACAAAAACCGGCCAACAGTGTAACGAAACCTAAAAATACTGTTCTTTACTATCATCAGCATTTTCTATTTTTGTCCCAATGTTTTCTTGAAAGTGAAGGGTCTTTTAAACAACCTTTTTCTATCAAAAAAATGTTATTGACGGCAAAACATAAGAACATACTGTACTTACCACATCTGAGGATGTCATCCATGCTTCGGCTGTCATCCACATTGGCCAAACTCTGGATACCTGCCCCACACGGACAGTGTACTTTCATTGGCGGGAAAAGCTATCGAGGAACACGCCCTGAAAAGAATAGAGAAATTGTAAATAAGTAACGTCAAAACAGCGTTTTATTTTGCACAGGGTTTAAACAATTAAATTGACATTTTTTGCAACTGTCATATTGCTAAGGCTAGAGCCAATAATTTCAGAGGCAGGATGACAGACATTTACTGATGTGCCCCAAAAACTAATGATGAAAACCGACCGACAGAGTAATGAAACGCAAAGATACTATTCTTTACTATCATTAGCATTTTCTTCTTTTGTCTCTATGTTTTCTTGGATGTGAAAAGAATAGAGAGATTGGCCAAACTCTGAAGACCTGCCCCACACAGACAGTGTACTTTCATTGGCGGGATAAGCTGAAAAGAATAGAGAAATTGTAAATAAGTGACATCAAAACAGCGTCTTGTTTTGCACAGGGCTTAAACGATTAAATTGACTTTTCTTGCAACTGCTACAGTCATATTGCTGAGGCTGAAGCCAATAATTTCAGAGGCAGGATGACAGACATTTACTGATACGCCTGAAAAACTAATGACAAAAACCGACCGATAGAGTAACAAAACGCAAAGATACTATTCTTTACTATCATCAGCATTTTCTTCTTTTGTCTCAATGTTTTCTTGGATGTGAAGGATCTTTCAAACAGCCTATCTTTCTCAAAAGACAAAATGTTATTGATGGCAAACATAAGAGTACACTGTACTTACCACGTCTGATGCTGGCATCCATGCTTTGGCTTTCATCTGAAGGTGTCAATCATGGGCCCCGGATTGGCCAAACTCTGAAGACCTGCCTCACGTGGATGGTGTACTTTCATTGGCGGGAACAGAAATCCAGGAACACATCTGAAAAACATCTAGAAGTTGTAAGTGACAATGCCAAAACATGAGAATATACTCACGTCTGAGGCTGTCATCCATGCTTCGGCTGTCATTTGACGCTGTAATCCGCATTGGCCATACTCTGCAGACGACGCCCTGAAAAGACGGAGAAATTTTGAGTAAGTGACATCAATACAGCGTCTTGATTGGGACAGGGTTTAAACAACTAAACAGACTTTTCTTGAAACTGCTACGGTCATATTGCTCTCACAGGCATGATGACAGACATTTATTGATACGCCCGAAAAACTAAGGACAACAACCGGCCAACAGTGTAACAAAAACCCAAAATACTATTCTTTACTATCATCAACATTTTCTTCTTTTGTCTCAATGTTTTCTTGGAAGTGAAGGGTCTTTTAAACAACCTTTTTGTATCTCAAAAAAAACAAAATGTTATTGATGGCAAAACATAAGAACATACTGTACTTACCATGTCTGAGGATGTCATCCATGCTTTGGCTGTCATCCGCATTGGCCAAACTCTGAAGACCTGCCCCACACGGACAGTGTACTTTCATTGGCGGAAAAAGCTGAAAAGAATAGAGAAATTGTAAATAAGTGACGTCAAAACAGCATCTTGTTTTGCACAGGGCTTAAATGATTAAATTGACTTTTCTTGAGGCAGCTTACTATCATAAGCTGCAAGCATTTTCTTCTTTTGTCTCAATGTTTTCTTGGAAGTGAAGGGTCTTTTAAATAACCTTTTTGTATCTCAAAAAACAAAATGTTATTGATGGCAAAACATAAGAACATACTGTACTTACCATGTCTGAGGATGTCATCCATGCTTCGGCTGTCATCCACATTTGCCAAACTCTGAAGACCTGCCACAAACAGACAGTGTACTTTCATTGGCGGGAAAAGCTGAAAAGAATAGAGAAATTGTAAATAAGTGACGTCAAAACAGCGTCTTGTTTTGTACAGGGCTTAAATGATTAAATTGACTTTTCTTGCAACTGCAACAGTCATATTGCTGAGGCTGAAGCCAATGATTTCAGAGGCAGAATGACAGACATTTACTGATACGCTCGAAAAACTAATGACGAAAACCGACTGATAGAGTAACGAAACGCAAAGATACTATTCTTTACTATTATCAGCATTTTCTTCTTTTGTCTCAATGTTTTCTTGGATGTGAAGGATCTTTCAAACAGCCTATCTTTCTCAAAAGACAAAATGTTATTGATGGCAAACATAAGAGTACACTGTACTTACCACGTCTGAGGCTGGCATCCATGCTTCGGCTTTCATCTGAAGGTGTCAATCATGGGCCCCGGATTGGCCAAACTCTGAAGACCTGCCTCACGTGGACGGTGTACTTTCATTGGCGGGAACAGGAATCCAAGAACACATCTGAAAAACATCTAGAAGTTGTAAGTGACAATGCCAAAACATGAGAATATACTCACGTCTGAGGCTGTCATCCATGCTTCGGCTGTCATTTGACGCTGTAATCCGCATTGGCCATACTCTGTAGACCTGCCCCACACAAGCAGTGTACTTTCTTTGGCCGGAACAGAAATCGAGGACCACGCCCTGAAAAGACGGAGAAATTTTGAGTAAGTGACATCAATACAGCGTCTTGATTGGGACAGGGTTTAAACAACTAAACTGACTTTTCTTGAAACTGCTACGGTCATATTGCTCTCACAGGCATGATGACAGACATTTATTGAAAACTAAGGACAACAACCGGCCAACAGTGTAACGAAAACCCAAAATACTATTCTTTACTATCATCAGCATTTTTTTCTTTTGTCTCAATGTTTTCTTGGAAGTGAAGGGTCTTTTAAACAACCTTTTTGTATCTCAAAAAAACAAAATGTTATTGATGGCAAAACATAAGAACATACTGTACTTACCATGTCTGAGGATGTCATCCATGCTTCGGCTGTCATCCGCATTGGCCAAACTCTGAAGACCTGCCCCACACGGACAGTGTACTTTCATTGGCGGGAAAAGCTGAAAAGAATAGAGAAATTGTAAATAAGTGACGTCAAAACAGCATCTTGTTTTGCACAGGGCTTAAATGATTAAATTGACTTTTCTTGAGGCAGCTTACTATCATAAGCTGCAAGCATTTTCTTCTTTTGTCTCAATGTTTTCTTGGAAGTGAAGGGTCTTTTAAACAACCTTTTTGTATCTCAAAAAACAAAATGTTATTGATGGCAAAACATAAGAACATACTGTACTTACAATGTCTGAGGATGTCATCCATGCTTCGGCTGTCATCCGCATTGGCCAAACTCTGAAGACCTGCCCCACACGGACAGTGTACTTTCATTGGCGGGAAAAGCTGAAAAGAATAGAGAAATTGTAAATAAATGACGTCAAAACAGCGTCTTGTTTTGCACAGGGCTTAAATGATTAAATTGACTTTTCTTGAGGCAGCTTACTATCATAAGCTGCAGGCATTTTCTTCTTTTGTCTCAATGTTTTCTTGGAAGTGAAGGGTCTTTTAAACAACCTTTTTGTATCTCAAAAAACAAAATGTTATTGATGGCAAAACATAAGAACATACTGTACTTACAATGTCTGAGGATGTCATCCATGCTTCGGCTGTCATCCGCATTGGCCAAACTCTGAAGACCTGCCCCACACGGACAGTGTACTTTCATTGGCGGGAAAAGCTGAAAAGAATAGAGAAATTGTAAATAAGTGACGTCAAAACAGTGTCTTGTTTTGCACAGGGCTTAAATGATTAAATTGACCTTTCTTGCAACTGCTACAGTCATATTGCTGAGGCTGAAGTCAATAATTTCAGAGGCAGGATGACAGACATTTACTGATACGCCCGAAAAACTAATGACGAAAACCGACGGATAGAGTAACAAAACGCAAAGATACTATTCTTTACTATCATCAGCATTTTCTTCTTTTGTCTCAATGTTTTCTTGGATGTGAAGGATCTTTTAAACAGCCTATCTTTCTCAAAAGACAAAATGTTATTGATGGCAAGCATAAGAGTACACTGTACTTACCACGTCTGAGGCTGGCATCCATGCTTCGGCTTTCATCTGAAGGTGTCAATCATGGGCCCCGGATTGGCCAAACTCTGAAGACCTGCCTCACGTGATCGGTGTACTTTCATTGGCAGAAACAGGAATCTAGGAACACATCTGAAAAACATCTAGAAGATGTAAGTGACAATGCCAAAACATGAGAATATACTCACCTCTGAGGCTGTCATCCATGCTTCGGCTGTCATTTGACGCTGTAATCCGCATTGGCCATACTCTGCAGACCTGCCCCACACAAGCAGTGTACTTTCTTTGGCCGGAACAGAAATCGAGGACCACGCCCTAAAAAGACAGAGAAATTTTGAGTAAGTGACATCAATACAGCGTCTTGATTGGGACAGGGTTTTAACAACTAAATTGACTTTTTTTGAAAATGCTACGGTCATATTGCTCTCACAGGCATGATGACAGACATTTATTGAAAACTAAGGACAACAACCGGCCAACAGTGTAACGAAAACCCAAAATACTATTCTTTACTATCATCAGCTTTTTTTTCTTTTGTCTCAATGTTTTCTTGGAAGTGAAGGGTCTTTTAAACAACCTTTTTGTATCTCAAAAAACAAAATGTTATTGATGGCAAAACATAAGAACATACTGTACTTACCATGTCTGAGGATGTCATCCATGCTTTGGCTGTCATCCGCATTGGCCAAACTCTGAAGACCTGCCCCACACGGACAGTGTACTTTCATTGGCGGGAAAAGCTGAAAAGAATAGAGAAATTGTAAATAAGTGACGTCAAAACAGCGTCTTGTTTTGCACAGGGCTTAAATGATTAAATTGACTTTTCTTGCAACTGCTACAGTCATATTGCTGAGGCTGAAGCCAATAATTTCAGAGGCAGGATGACAGACATTTACTGATACGCCGGAAAAACTAATGACGAAAACCGACCGATAGAGTAATGAAACGCAAAGATACTATTCTTTACTATCATCAGCATTTTCTTCTTTTGTCTCAATGTTTTCTTGGATGTGAAGGATCTTTCAAACAGCCTATCTTTCTCAAAAGACAAAATGTTATTGATGGCAAACATAAGAGTACACTGTACTTACCACGTCTGAGGCTGGCATCCATGCTCCGGCTTTCATCTGAAGGTGTCAATCATGGGCCCCGGATTGGCCAAACTCTGAAGACCTGCCTCACGTGGACGGTGTACTTTCATTGGCGGGAACAGGAATCCAGGAACACATCTGAAAAACATCTAGAAGTTGTAAGTGACAATGCCAAAACATGAGAATATACTCACGTCTGAGGCTGTCATCCATGCTTCGGCTGTCATTTGATGCTGTAATCCGCATTGGCCATACTCTGCAGACCTGCCCCACACAAGCAGTGTACTTTCTTTGGCCGGAACAGAAATCGAGGACCACGCCCTGAAAAGACGGAGAAATTTTGAGTAAGTGACATCAATACAACGTCTTGTTTGGGACAGGGTTTAAACAACTAAACTGACTTTTCTTGAAACTGCTACGGTCATATTGCTCTCACAGGCATGATGACAGACATTTATTGATACGCCTGAAAAACTAAGGACAACAACCGGCCAACAGTGTAACAAAAACCCAAAATACTATTCTTTACTATCATCAGCATTTTCTTCTTTTGTCTCAATGTTTTCTTGGAAGTGAAGGGTCTTTTAAACAACCTTTTTGTATCTCAAAAAAACAAAATGTTATTGATGGCAAAACATAAGAACATACTGTACTTACCATGTCTGAGGATGTCATCCATGCTTCGGCTGTCATCCGCATTTGCCAAACTCTGAAGACCTGCCCCACACGGACAGTGTACTTTCATTGGCGGGAAAAGCTGAAAAGAATAGAGAAATTGTAAATAAGTGACGTCAAAACAGCATCTTGTTTTGCACAGGGCTTAAATGATTAAATTGACTTTTCTTGAGGCAGCTCACTATCATAAGCTGCAAGCATTTTCTTCTTTTGTCTCAATGTTTTCTTGGAAGTGAAGGGTCTTTTACACAACCTTTTTGTATCTCAAAAAACAAAATGTTATTGATGGCAAAACATAAGAACATACTGTACTTACAATATCTGAGGATGTCACCCATGCTTCGGCTGTCATCCGCATTGGCCAAACTCTGAAGACCTGCCCCACACGGACAGTGTACTTTCATTGGCGGGAAAAGCTGAAAAGAATAGAGAAATTGTAAATAAATGACGTCAAAACAGCGTCTTGTTTTGCACAGGGCTTAAATGATTAAATTGACTTTTCTTGAGGCAGCTTACTATCATAAGCTGCAAGCATTTTCTTCTTTTGTCTCAATGTTTTCTTGGAAGTGAAGGGTCTTTTAAACAACCTTTTTGTATCTCAAAAAACAAAATGTTATTGATGGCAAAACATAAGAACATACTGTACTTACAATGTCTGAGGATGTCATCCATGCTTCGGCTGTCATCCGCATTGGCCAAACTCTGAAGACCTGCCCCACACGGACAGTGTACTTTCATTGGCGGGAAAAGCTGAAAAGAATAGAGAAATTGTAAATAAGTGACGTCAAAACAGTGTCTTGTTTTGCACAGGGCTTAAATGATTAAATTGACTTTTCTTGCAACTGCTACAGTCATATTGCTGAGGCTGAAGCCAATAATTTCAGAGGCAGGATGACAGACATTTACTGATACGCCCGAAAAACTAATGACGAAAACCGACCGATAGAGTAACGAAACGCAAAGATACTATTCTTTACTATCATCAGCATTTTCTTCTTTTGTCTCAATGTTTTCTTGGATGTGAAGGATCTTTTAAACAGCCTATCTTTCTCAAAAGACAAAATGTTATTGATGGCAAGCATAAGAGTACACTGTACTTACCACGTCTGAGGCTGGCATCCATGCTTCGGCTTTCATCTGAAGGTGTCAATCATGGGCCCCGGATTGGCCAAACTCTGAAGACCTGCCTCACGTGGACGGTGTACTTTCATTGGCGGGAACAGGAATCCAGGAACACATCTGAAAAACATCTAGAAGTTGTAAGTGACAATGCCAAAACATGAGAATATACTCACATCTGAGGCTGTCATCCATGCTTCGGCTGTCATTTGACGCTGTAATCCGCATTGCCCATACTCTGCAGACCTGCCCCACACAAGCAGTGTACTTTCTTTGGCCGGAACAGAAATCGAGGACTACGCCCTTAAAAGACAGAGAAATTTTGAGTAAGTGACATCAATACAGCGTCTTGATTGGGACAGGGTTTTAACAACTAAACTGACTTTTCTTGAAAATGCTACGGTCATATTGCTCTCACAGGCATGATGACAGACATTTATTGATACGCCCAAAAAACTAAGGACAACAACCGGCCAACAGTGTAACAAAAACCCAAAATACTATTCTTCGGCTGTCATCAGCATTTTCTTCTTTTGTCTCAATGTTTTCTTGGAAGTGAAGGGTCTTTTAAACAACCTTTTTGTATCTCAAAAAAACAAAATGTTATTGATGGCAAAAAATAAGAACATACTGTACTTACCATGTCTGAGGATGTCATCAATGCTTCCGCTGTCATCCACATTGGCCAAACTCTGAAGACCTGCCCCACACGGACAGTGTACTTTCATTGGCGGAAAAAGCTGAAAAGAATAGAGAAATTGTAAATAAGTGACATCAAAACAGTGTCTTGTTTTGCACAGGGCTTAAATGATTAAATTGACTTTTCTTGCAACTGCTACAGTCATATTGCTGAGGCTGAAGCCAATAATTTCAGAGGCAGGATGACAGACATTTACTGATACGCCCGAAAAACTAATGACGAAAACCGACCGATAGAGTAATGAAACGCAAAGATACTATTCTTTACTATCATCAGCATTTTCTTCTTTTGTCTCAATGTTTTCTTGGATGTGAAGGATCTTTAAAACAGCCTATCTTTCTCAAAAGACAAAATGTTATTGATGGCAAGCATAAGAGTACACTGTACTTACCACGTCTGAGGCTGGCATCCATGCTCCGGCTTTCATCTGAAGGTGTCAATCATGGGCCCCGGATTGGCCAAACTCTGAAGACCTGCCTCACGTGGACGGTGTACTTTCATTGGCGGGAACAGAAATCCAGGAACACATCTGAAAAACATCTAGAAGTTGTAAGTGACAATGCCAAAACATGAGAATATACTCACGTCTGAGGCTGTCATCCATGCTTCGGCTGTCATTTGACGCTGTAATCCCCATTGGCCATACTCTGCAGACCTGCCCCACACAAGCATTGTACTTTCTTTGGCCGGAACAGAAATCGAGGACAACGCCCTAAAAAGACAGAGAAATTTTGAGTAAGTGACATCAATACAGCGTCTTGATTGGGACAGGGTTTAAACAACTAAACTGACTTTTCTTGAAACTGCTACGGTCATATTGCTCTCACAGGCATGATGACAGACATTTATTGATACGCCCGAAAAACTAAGGACAACAACCGGCCAACAGTGTAACGAAAACCCAAAATACTATTCTTTACTATCATCAGCATTTTCTTCTTTTGTCTCAATGTTTTCTTGGAAGTGAAGGGTCTTTTAAACAACCTTTTTGTATCTCAAAAAAAACAAAATGTTATTGATGGCAAAAAATAAGAACATACTGTACTTACCATGTCTGAGGATGTCATCCATGCTTCGGCTGTCATCAGCATTGGCCAAACTCTGAAGACCTGCCCCACACGGACAGTGTACTTTCATTGGCGGGAAAAGCTGAAAAGAATAGAGAAATTGTAAATAAGTGACATCAAAACAGCGTCTTGTTTTGCACAGGGCTTAAATGATTAAATTGACTTTTCTTGAGGCAGCTTACTATCATAAGATGCAAGCATTTTCTTCTTTTGTCTCAATGTTTTCTTGGAAGTGAAGGGTCTTTTAAACAACCTTTTTGTATCTCAAAAAACAAAATGTTATTGATGGCAAAACATAAGAACATACTGTACTTACAATGTCTGAGGATGTCATCCATGCTTCAGCTGTCATCCGCATTGGCCAAACTCTGAAGACCTGCCCCACACGGACAGTCTACTTTCATTGGCGGGAAAAGCTGAAAAGAATAGAGAAATTGTAAATAAGTGACGTCAAAACAGCGCCTTGTTTTGCACAGGGCTTAAAAGATTAAATTGACTTCTCTTGACGCAACTTACTATCATAAGATGCAAGCATTTTCTTCTTTTGTCTCAATGTTTTCTTGGAAGAGAGGGTCTTTTAAACAACCTTTTTGCATCTCAAAAAACAAAATGTTATTGATGGCAAAACATAAGAACATACTGTACTTACCATGTCTGAGGATGTCATCCATGCTTCGGCTGTCATCCACATTGGCCAAACTCTGAAGACCTGCCCGACACAGACAGTGTACTTTCATTGGCGGGAAAAGCTGAAAAGAATAGAGAAATTGTAAATAAGTGACATCAAAACAGCGTCTTGTTTTGCACAAGGCTTAAATGATTAAATTGATTTTTCTTGAGGCAGCTTACTATCATAAGCTGCAAGCATTTTCTTCTTTTGTCTCAATGTTTTCTTGGAAGTGAATGGTCTTTTAAACAACCTTATTGTATCTCAAAAAACAAAATGTTATTGATGGCAAAACATAAGAACATACTGTACTTACAATGTCTGAGGATGTCATCCATGCTTTGGCTGTCATCCGCATTGGCCAAACTCTGAAGACCTGCCCCACACGGACAGTGTACTTTCATTGGCGGGAAAAGCTGAAAAGAATAGAGAAATTGTAAATAAGTGACGTCAAAACAGCGTCTTGTTTTGCACAGGGCTTAAATGATTAAATTGACTTTTCTTGCAACTGCTACAGTCATATTGCTGAGGCTGAAGCCAATAATTTCAGAGGCAGGATGACAGACATTTACTGATACGCCCGAAAAACTAATGATGAAAACCGACCGATAGAGTAACGAAACGCAAAGATACTATTCTTTACTATCATCAGCATTTTCTTCTTTTGTCTCAATGTTTTCTTGGATGTGAAGGATCTTTCAAACAGCCTATCTTTCTCAAAAGACAAAATGTTATTGATGGCAAACATAAGAGTACACTGTACTTACCACGTCTGAGGCTGGCATCCATGCTCCGGCTTTCATCTGAAGGTGTCAATCATGGGCCCCGGATTGGCCAAACTCTGAAGACCTGCCTCACGTGGATGGTGTACTTTCATTGGCGGGAACAGAAATCCAGGAACACATCTGAAAAACATCTAGAAGTTGTAAGTGACAATGCCAAAACATGAGAATATACTCACGTCTGAGGCTGTCATCCATGCTTCGGCTGTCATTTGACGCTGTAATCCGCATTGGCCATACTCTGCAGACCTGCCCCACACAAGCAGTGTACTTTCTTTGGCCGGAACAGAAATCGAGGACCACGCCCTGAAAAGACGGAGAAATTTTGAGTAAGTGACATCAATACAGCGCCTTGATTGGGACAGGGTTTAAACAACTAAACTGACTTTTCTTGAAACTGCTACGGTCATATTGCTCTCACAGGCATGGTGACAGACATTTATTGATACGCGCGAAAAACTAAGGACAACAACCGGCCAACAGTGTAACAAAAACCCAAAATACTATTCTTTACTATCATCAGCATTTTCTTCTTTTGTCTCAATGTTTTCTTGGAAGTGAAGGGTCTTTTAAACAACCTTTTTGTATCTCAAAAAACAAAATGTTATTGATGGCAAAACATAGGAACATACTGTACTTACAATGTCTGAGGATGTCATCCATGCTTCGGCTGTCATCCGCATTGGCCAAACTCTGAAGACCTGCCCCACACGGACAGTGTACTTTCATTGGCGGGAAAAGCTGAAAAGAGTAGAGAAATTGTAAATAAGTGACGTCAAAACAGCATCTTGTTTTGCACAGGGCTTAAATGATTAAATTGACTTTTCTTGAGGCAGCTTACTATCATCAGCTGCAAGCATTTTCTTCTTTTGTCTCAATGTTTTCTTGGAAGTGAAGAGTCTTTTAAACAACCTTTTTGTATCTCAAAAAACAAAATGTTATTGATGGCAAAACATAAGAACATACTGTACTTACAATGTCTGAGGATGTCATCCATGCTTCGGCTGTCATCCACATTGGCCAAACTCTGAAGACCTGCCCCACACAGACAGTGTACTTTCATTGGCGGGAAAAGCTGAAAAGAATAGAGAAATTTTAAATAAGTGACATCAAGACAGCGTCTTGTTTTGCACAGGGCTTAAATGATTAAATTGACTTTTCCTGCAATTGCTAGTCATATTGCTGAGGCTGAAGCCAATAATTTCAGAGGCAGGATGACAGACATTTACTGATACGCCCGAAAAACTAATGATGAAAACCGACCGATAGAGTAACGAAACGCAAAGATACTATTCTTTACTATCATCAGCATTTTCTTCTTTTGTCTCAATGTTTTCTTGGATGTGAAGGATCTTTCAAACAGCCTATCTTTCTCAAAAGACAAAATGTTATTGATGGCAAACATAAGAGTACACTGTACTTACCACGTCTGAGGCTGGCATCCATGCTTCGGCTTTCATCTGAAGGTGTCAATCATGGGCCCCGGATTGGCCAAACTCTGAAGACCTGCCTCACGTGGACGGTGTACTTTCATTGGCGGGAACAGGAATCCAGGAACACATCTGAAAAACATCTAGAAGTTGTAAGTGACAATGCCAAAACATGAGAATATACTCACGTCTGAGGCTGTCATCCATGCTTCGGCTGTCATTTGATGCTGTAATCCGCATTGGCCATACTCTGCAGACCTGCCCCACACAAGCAGTGTACTTTCTTTGGCCGGAACAGAAATCGAGGACCACGCCCTGAAAAGACAGAGAAATTTTGAGTAAGTGACATCAATACAGCGTCTTGATTGGGACAGGGTTTAAACAACTAAACTGACTTTTCTTGAAACTGCTACGGTCATATTGCTCTCACAGGCATGATGACAGACATTTATTGATACGCCCGAAAAACTAAGGACAACAACTGGCCAACAGTGTAACGAAAACCCAAAATACTATTCTTTACTATCATCAGCATTTTCTTCTTTTGTCTCAATGTTTTCTTGGAAGTGAAGGGTCTTTTAAACAACCTTTTTGTATCTCGAAAAAACAAAATGTTATTGATGGCAAAACATAAGAACATACTGTACTTACCATGTCTGAGGATGTCATCCATGCTTCGGCTGTCATCCGCATTGGCCAAACTCTGAAGACCTGCCCCACACGGACAGTGTACTTTCATTGGCGGGAAAAGCTGAAAAGAATAGAGAAATTGTAAATAAGTGACGTCAAAACAGCGTCTTGTTTTGCACAGGGCTTAAAAGATTAAATTGACTTTTCTTGAGGCAGCTTACTATCATAAGCTGCAAGCATTTTCTTCTTTTGTCTCAATGTTTTCTTGGAAGTGAAGGGTCTTTTAAACAACCTTTTTGTATCTCAAAAAACAAAATGTTATTGATGGCAAAACATAAGAACATACTGTACTTACCATGTCTGAAGATGTCATCCATGCTTCGGCTGTCATCCACATTGGCCAAACTCTGAAGACCTGCCCCACACAGACAGTGTACTTTCATTGGCGGGAAAAGCTGAAAAGAATAGAGAAATTGTAAATAAGTGACGTGAAAACAGCGTCTTGTTTTGCACAGGGCTTAAATGATTAAATTGACTTTTCTTGCAACTGCTACAGTCATATTGCTGAGGCTGAAGCCAATAATTTCAGAGGCAGGATGACAGACATTTACTGATACGCCCGAAAAACTAATGACAAAAACTGACCGATAGAGTAACGAAACGCAAAGATACTATTCTTTACTATCATCAGCATTTTCTTCTTTTCTCACAATGTTTTCTTGGATGTGAAGGATCTTTCAAACAGCCTATCTTTCTCAAAAGACAAAATGTTATTGATGGCAAACATAAGAGTACACTGTACTTACCACGTCTGAGGCTGGCATCCATGCTCCGGCTTTCATCTGAAGGTGTCAATCATGGGCCCCGGATTGGCCAAACTCTGAAGACCTGCCTCACGTGGACGGTGTACTTTCATTGGCGGGAACAGGAATCCAGGAACACATCTGAAAAACATCTAGAAGTTGTAAGTGACAATGCCAAAACATGAGAATATACTCACGTCTGAGGCTGTCATCCATGCTTCGGCTGTCATTTGAAGCTGTAATCCGCATTGGCCATACTCTGCAGACCTGCCCCACACAAGCAGTGTACTTTCTTTGGCCGGAACAGAAATCGAGGACCACGCCCTGAAAAGACGGAGAAATTTTGAGTAAGTGACATCAATACAGCGTCTTGATTGGGACAGGGTTTAAACAACTAAACTGACTTTTCTTGAAACTGCTACGGTCATATTGCTCTCACAGGCATGATGACAGACATTTATTGATACGCCCGAAAAACTAAGGACAACAACTGCCCAACAGTGTAACGAAAACCCAAAATACTATTCTTTACTATCATCAGCATTTTCTTCTTTTGTCTCAATGTTTTCTTGGAAGTGAAGGGTCTTTTAAACAACCTTTTTGTATCTCAAAAAAACAAAATGTTATTGATGGCAAAATATAAGAACATACTGTACTTACCATGTCTGAGGATGTCATCCATGCTTCGGCTGTCATCCACATTGGCCAAACTCTGAAGACCTGCCCCACACGGACAGTGTACTTTCATTGGTGGGAAAAGCTGAAAAGAATAGAGAAATTGTAAATAAGTGTCGTCAAAACAGCATTTTGTTTTGCACAGGGCTTAAATGATTAAATTGACTTTTCTTGAGGCAGCTTACTATCATAAGCTGCAAGCATTTTCTTCTTTTGTCTCAATTTTTTCTTGGAAGTGAAGGGTCTTTTAAACAACCTTTTTGTATCTCAAAAAACAAAATGTTATTGATGGCAAAACATAAGAACATACTGTACTTACAATGTCTGAGGATGTCATCCATGCTTCGGCTGTCATCCGCATTGGCCAAACTCTGAAGACCTGTCCCACACGGACAGTGTACTTTCATTGGCGGGAAAAGCTGAAAAGAATAGAGAAATTGTAAATAAGTGACGTCAAAACAGCATCTTGTTTTGCACAGGGCTTAAATGATTAAATTGACTTTTCTTGAGGCAGCTTACTATCATAAGCTGCAAGCATTTTCTTCTTTTGTCTCAATGTTTTCTTGGAAGTGAAGGGTCTTTTAAACAACCTTTTTGTATCTCAAAAAACAACATGTTATTGATGGCAAAACATAAGAACATACTGTACTTACAATGTCTGAGGATGTCATCCATGCTTCGGCTGTCATCCGCATTGGCCAAACTCTGAAGACCTGCCCCACACGGACAGTGTACTTTCATTGGCGGGAAAAGCTGAAAAGAATAGAGAAATTGTAAATAAGTGACATCAAAACAGCGTCTTGTTTTGCACAGGGCTTAAAAGATTAAATTGACTTTTCTTGAGGCAGCTTACTATCATAAGCTGCAAGCATTTTCTTCTTTTGTCTCAATGTTTTCTTGGAAGTGAAGGGTCTTTTAAACAACCTTTTTGTATCTCAAAAAACAAAATGTTATTGATGGCAAAACATAAGAACATACTGTACTTACCATGTCTGAAGATGTCATCCATGCTTCGGCTGTCATCCACATTGGCCAAACTCTGAAGACCTGCCCCACACAGACAGTGTACTTTCATTGGCGGGAAAAGCTGAAAAGAATAGAGAAATTGTAAATAAGTGACGTCAAAACAGCGTCTTGTTTTGCACAGGGCTTAAATGATTAAATTGACTTTTCTTGCAACTGCTACAGTCATATTGCTGAGGCTGAAGCCAATAATTTCAGAGGCAGGATGACAGACATTTACTGATACGCCCGAAAAACTAATGACAAAAACTGACCGATAGAGTAACGAAACGCAAAGATACTATTCTTTACTATCATCAGCATTTTCTTCTTTTGTCACAATGTTTTCTTGGATGTGAAGGATCTTTCAAAAAGCCTATCTTTCTCAAAAGACAAAATGTTATTGATGGCAAACATAAGAGTACACTGTACTTACCACGTCTGAGGCTGGCATCCATGCTCCGGCTTTCATCTGAAGGTGTCAATCATGGGCCCCGGATTGGCCAAACTCTGAAGACCTGCCTCACGTGGACGGTGTACTTTCATTGGCGGGAACAGGAATCCAGGAACACATCTGAAAAACATCTAGAAGTTGTAAGTGACAATGCCAAAACATGAGAATATACTCACGTCTGAGGCTGTCATCCATGCTTCGGCTGTCATTTGACGCTGTAATCCGCATTGGCCATACTCTGCAGACCTGCCCCACACAAGCAGTGTACTTTCTTTGGCCGGAACAGAAATCGAGGACCACGCCCTGAAAAGACGGAGAAATTTTGAGTAAGTGACATCAATACAGCGTCTTGATTGGGACAGGGTTTAAACAACTAAACTGACTTTTCTTGAAACTGCTACGGTCATATTGCTCTCACAGGCATGATGACAGACATTTATTGATACGCCGAAAAACTAAGGACAACAACTGCCCAACAGTGTAACAAAAACCCAAAATACTATTCTTTACTATCATCAGCATTTTCTTCTTTTGTCTCAATGTTTTCTTGGAAGTGAAGGGTCTTTTAAACAACCTTTTTGTATCTCAAAAAAACAAAATGTAATTGATGGCAAAACATGAGAACATACTGTACTTACCATGTCTGAGGATGTCATCCATGCTTCGGCTGTCATCCGCATTGGCCAAACTCTGAAGACCTGCCCCACACAGACAGTGTACTTTCATTGGCGGGAAAAGCTGAAAAGAATAGAGAAATTGTAAATAAGTGACGTCAAAACAGCATCTTGTTTTGCACAGGGCTTAAATGATTAAATTGACTTTTCTTGAGGCAGCTTACTATCATAAGCTGCAAGCATTTTCTTCTTTTGTCTCAATGTTTTCTTGGAAGTGAAGGGTCTTTTAAACAACCTTTTTGTATCTCAAAAAACAAAATGTTATTGATGGCAAAACATAAGAACATACTGTACTTACAATGTCTGAGGATGTCATCCATGCTTCGGCTGTCATCCGCATTGGCCAAACTCTGAAGACCTGCCCCACACAGACAGTGTACTTTCATTGGCGGGAAAAGCTGAAAAGAATAGAGAAATTGTAAATAAGTGACGTCAAAACAGCGTCTTGTTTTGCACAGGGCTTAAATGATTAAATTGACTTTTCTTGAGGCAGCTTACTATCATAAGCTGCAAGCATTTTCTTCTTTTGTCTCAATGTTTTCTTGGAAGTGAAGGGTCTTTTAAACAACCTTTTTGTATCTCAAAAAACAAAATGTTATTGATGGCAAAACATAAGAACATACTGTACTTACAATGTCTGAGGATGTCATCCATGCTACGCCTGTCATCCGCATTGGCCAAACTCTGAAGACCTGCCCCACACGGACAGTGTACTTTCATTGGCGGGATAAGCTGAAAAGAATAGAGAAATTGTAAATAAGTGACGTCAAAACAGTGTCTTGTTTTGCACAGGGCTTAAAAGATTAAATTGACTTTTCTTGAGGCAGCTTACTATCATAAGCTGCAAGCATTTTCTTCTTTTGTCTCAATGTTTTCTTGGAAGTGAAGGGTCTTTTAAACAACCTTTTTGTATCTCAAAAAACAAAATGTTATTGATGGCAAAACATAAGAACATACTGTACTTACCATGTCTGAGGATGTCATCCATGCTTCGGCTGTCATCCACATTGGCCAAACTCTGAAGACCTGCCCCACACAGACAGTGTACTTTCATTGGCGGGAAAAGCTGAAAAGAATAGAGAAATTGTAAATAAGTGACGTCAAAACAGCGTCTTGTTTTGCACAGGGCTTAAATGATTAAATTGACTTTTCTTGCAACTGCTACAGTCATATTGCTGAGGCTGAAGCCAATAATTTCAGAGGCAGGATGACAGACATTTACTGATACGCCCGAAAAACTAATGACGAAAACTGACCGATAGAGTAACGAAACGCAAAGATACTATTCTTTACTATCATCAGCATTTTCTTCTTTTGTCACAATGTTTTCTTGGATGTGAAGGATCTTTCAAACAGCCTATCTTTCTCAAAAGACAAAATGTTATTGATGGCAAACATAAGAGTACACTGTACTTACCACGTCTGAGGCTGGCATCCATGCTCCGGCTTTCATCTGAAGGTGTCAATCATGGGCCCCGGATTGGCCAAACTCTGAAGACCTGCCTCACGTGGACGGTGTACTTTCATTGGCGGGAACAGGAATCCAGGAACACATCTGAAAAACATCTAGAAGTTGTAAGTGACAATGCCAAAACATGAGAATATACTCACGTCTGAGGCTGTCATCCATGCTTCGGCTGTCATTTGACACTGTAATCCGCATTGGCCATACTCTGCAGACCTGCCCCACACAAGCAGTGTACTTTCTTTGGCCGGAACAGAAATCGAGGACCACGCCCTGAAAAGACGGAGAAATTTTGAGTAAGTGACATCAATACAGCGTCTTGATTGGGACAGGGTTTAAACAACTAAACTGACTTTTCTTGAAACTGCTACGGTCATATTGCTCTCACAGGCATGATGACAGACATTTATTGATACGCCCGAAAAACTAAGGACAACAACTGCCCAACAGTGTAACGAAAACCCAAAATACTATTCTTTACTATCATCAGCATTTTCTTCTTTTGTCTCAATGTTTTCTTGGAAGTGAAGGGTCTTTTAAACAACCTTTTTGTATCTCAAAAAAACAAAATGTTATTGATGGCAAAATATAAGAACATACTGTACTTACCATGTCTGAGGATGTCATCCATGCTTCGGCTGTCATCCATATTGGCCAAACTCTGAAGACCTGCCCCACACGGACAGTGTACTTTCATTGGTGGGAAAAGCTGAAAAGAATAGAGAAATTGTAAATAAGTGTCGTCAAAACAGCATTTTGTTTTGCACAGGGCTTAAATGATTAAATTGACTTTTCTTGAGGCAGCTTACTATCATAAGCTGCAAGCATTTTCTTCTTTTGTCTCAATTTTTTCTTGGAAGTGAAGGGTCTTTTAAACAACCTTTTTGTATCTCAAAAAACAAAATGTTATTGATGGCAAAACATAAGAACATACTGTACTTACAATGTC
Organism: Fragum sueziense; assembly: GCA_963680895.1. NCBI lineage: Eukaryota > Metazoa > Mollusca > Bivalvia > Cardiida > Cardiidae > Fragum > Fragum sueziense. Next base: position 31,169,813 of record OY804601.1, read on the forward strand.
TGAGGATGTCATCCATGCTTCGGCTGTCATCCGCATTGGCCAAACTCTGAAGACCTGTCCCACACGGACAGTGTACTTTCATTGGCGGGAAAAGCTGAAAAGAATAGAGAAATTGTAAATAAGTGACGTCAAAACAGCATCTTGTTTTGCACAGGGCTTAAATGATTAAATTGACTTTTCTTGAGGCAGCTTACTATCATAAGCTGCAAGCATTTTCTTCTTTTGTCTCAATGTTTTCTTGGAAGTGAAGGGTCTTTTAAACAACCTTTTTGTATCTCAAAAAACAACATGTTATTGATGGCAAAACATAAGAACATACAGTACTTACAATGTCTGAGGATGTCATCCATGCTTCGGCTGTCATCCGCATTGGCCAAACTCTGAAGACCTGCCCCACACGGACAGTGTACTTTCATTGGCGGGAAAAGCTGAAAAGAATAGAGAAATTGTAAATAAGTGACGTCAAAACAGCGTCTTGTTTTGCACAGGGCTTAAATGATTAAATTGACTTTTCTTGCAACTGCTACAGTCATATTGCTGAGGCTGAAGCCAATAATTTCAGAGGCAGGATGACAGACATTTACTGATACGCCCGAAAAACTAATGACGAAAACCGACCGATAGAGTAACGGAACGCAAAGATACTATTCTATACTATCATCAGCATTTTCTTCTTTTGTCTCAATGTTTTCTTGGATGTGAAGGATCTTTCAAACAGCCTATCTTTCTCAAAAGACAAAATGTTATTGATGGCAAACATAAGAGTACACTGTACTTACCACGTCTGAGGCTGGCATCCATGCTCCGGCTTTCATCTGAAGGTGTCAATCATGGGCCCCGGATTGGCCAAACTCTGAAGACCTGCCTCACGTGGACGGTGTACTTTCATTGGCGGGAACAGGAATCCAGGAACACATCTGAAAAACATCTAGAAGTTGTAAGTGACAATGCCAAAACATGAGAATATACTCACGTCTGAGGCTGTCATCCATGCTTTGGCTGTCATTTGACGCTGTAATCCGCATTGGCCATACTCTGCAGACCTGCCCCACACAAGCAGTGTACTTTCTTTGGCCGGAACTGAAATCGAGGACCACGCCCTGAAAAGACGGAGAAATTTTGAGTAAGTGACATCAATACAGCGTCTTGATTGGGACAGGGTTTAAACAACTAAACTGACTTTTCTTGAAACTGCTACGGTCATATTGCTCTCACAGGCATGATGACAGACATTTATTGATACGCCGAAAAACTAAGGACAACAACTGCCCAACAGTGTAACAAAAACCCAAAATACTATTCTTTACTATCATCAGCATTTTCTTCTTTTGTCTCAATGTTTTCTTGGAAGTGAAGGGTCTTTTAAACAACCTTTTTGTATCTCAAAAAACAAAATGTTATTGATGGCAAAACATAAGAACATACTGTACTTACCATGTCTGAGGATGTCATCCATGCTTCGGCTGTCATCCACATTGGCCAAACTCTGAAGACCTGCCCCACACAGACAGTGTACTTTCATTGGCGGGAAAAGCTGAAAAGAATAGAGAAATTGTAAATAAGTGACGTCAAAACAGCGTCTTGTTTTGCACAGGGCTTAAATGATTAAATTGACTTTTCTTGCAACTGCTACAGTCATATTGCTGAGGCTGAAGCCAATAATTTCAGAGGCAGGATGACAGACATTTACTGATACGCCCGAAAAACTAATGACGAAAACTGACCGATAGAGTAACGAAACGCAAAGATACTATTCTTTACTATCATCAGCATTTTCTTCTTTTGTCACAATGTTTTCTTGGATGTGAAGGATCTTTCAAACAGCCTATCTTTCTCAAAAGACAAAATGTTATTGATGGCAAACATAAGAGTACACTGTACTTACCACGTCTGAGGCTGGCATCCATGCTCCGGCTTTCATCTGAAGGTGTCAATCATGGGCCCCGGATTGGCCAAACTCTGAAGACCTGCCTCACGTGGACGGTGTACTTTCATTGGCGGGAACAGGAATCCAGGAACACATCTGAAAAACATCTAGAAGTTGTAAGTGACAATGCCAAAACATGAGAATATACTCACGTCTGAGGCTGTCATCCATGCTTCGGCTGTCATTTGACACTGTAATCCGCATTGGCCATACTCTGCAGACCTGCCCCACACAAGCAGTGTACTTTCTTTGGCCGGAACAGAAATCGAGGACCACGCCCTGAAAAGACGGAGAAATTTTGAGTAAGTGACATCAATACAGCGTCTTGATTGGGACAGGGTTTAAACAACTAAACTGACTTTTCTTGAAACTGCTACGGTCATATTGCTCTCACAGGCATGATGACAGACATTTATTGATACGCCCGAAAAACTAAGGACAACAACTGCCCAACAGTGTAACGAAAACCCAAAATACTATTCTTTACTATCATCAGCATTTTCTTCTTTTGTCTCAATGTTTTCTTGGAAGTGAAGGGTCTTTTAAACAACCTTTTTGTATCTCAAAAAAACAAAATGTTATTGATGGCAAAATATAAGAACATACTGTACTTACCATGTCTGAGGATGTCATCCATGCTTCGGCTGTCATCCACATTGGCCAAACTCTGAAGACCTGCCCCACACGGACAGTGTACTTTCATTGGTGGGAAAAGCTGAAAAGAATAGAGAAATTGTAAATAAGTGTCGTCAAAACAGCATTTTGTTTTGCACAGGGCTTAAATGATTAAATTGACTTTTCTTGAGGCAGCTTACTATCATAAGCTGCAAGCATTTTCTTCTTTTGTCTCAATTTTTTCTTGGAAGTGAAGGGTCTTTTAAACAACCTTTTTGTATCTCAAAAAACAAAATGTTATTGATGGCAAAACATAAGAACATACTGTACTTACAATGTCTGAGGATGTCATCCATGCTTCGGCTGTCATCCGCATTGGCCAAACTCTGAAGACCTGTCCCACACGGACAGTGTACTTTCATTTGCGGGAAAAGCTGAAAAGAATAGAGAAATTGTAAATAAGTGACGTCAAAACAGCATCTTGTTTTGCACAGGGCTTAAATGATTAAATTGACTTTTCTTGAGGCAGCTTACTATCATAAGCTGCAAGCATTTTCTTCTTTTGTCTCAATGTTTTCTTGGAAGTGAAGGGTCTTTTAAACAACCTTTTTGTATCTCAAAAAACAACATGTTATTGATGGCAAAACATAAGAACATACAGTACTTACAATGTCTGAGGATGTCATCCATGCTTCGGCTGTCATCCGCATTGGCCAAACTCTGAAGACCTGCCCCACACGGACAGTGTACTTTCATTGGCGGGAAAAGCTGAAAAGAATAGAGAAATTGTAAATAAGTGACGTCAAAACAGCGTCTTGTTTTGCACAGGGCTTAAATGATTAAATTGACTTTTCTTGCAACTGCTACAGTCATATTGCTGAGGCTGAAGCCAATAATTTCAGAGGCAGGATGACAGACATTTACTGATACGCCCGAAAAACTAATGACGAAAACCGACCGATAGAGTAACGGAACGCAAAGATACTATTCTATACTATCATCAGCATTTTCTTCTTTTGTCTCAATGTTTTCTTGGATGTGAAGGATCTTTCAAACAGCCTATCTTTCTCAAAAGACAAAATGTTATTGATGGCAAACATAAGAGTACACTGTACTTACCACGTCTGAGGCTGGCATCCATGCTCCGGCTTTCATCTGAAGGTGTCAATCATGGGCCCCGGATTGGCCAAACTCTGAAGACCTGCCTCACGTGGACGGTGTACTTTCATTGGCGGGAACAGGAATCCAGGAACACATCTGAAAAACATCTAGAAGTTGTAAGTGACAATGCCAAAACATGAGAATATACTCACGTCTGAGGCTGTCATCCATGCTTTGGCTGTCATTTGACGCTGTAATCCGCATTGGCCATACTCTGCAGACCTGCCCCACACAAGCAGTGTACTTTCTTTGGCCGGAACTGAAATCGAGGACCACGCCCTGAAAAGACGGAGAAATTTTGAGTAAGTGACATCAATACAGCGTCTTGATTGGGACAGGGTTTAAACAACTAAACTGACTTTTCTTGAAACTGCTACGGTCATATTGCTCTCACAGGCATGATGACAGACATTTATTGATACGCCGAAAAACTAAGGACAACAACTGCCCAACAGTGTAACAAAAACCCAAAATACTATTCTTTACTATCATCAGCATTTTCTTCTTTTGTCTCAATGTTTTCTTGGAAGTGAAGGGTCTTTTAAACAACCTTTTTGTATCTCAAAAAACAAAATGTTATTGATGGCAAAACATAAGAACATACTGTACTTACCATGTCTGAGGATGTCATCCATGCTTCGGCTGTCATCCACATTGGCCAAACTCTGAAGACCTGCCCCACACAGACAGTGTACTTTCATTGGCGGGAAAAGCTGAAAAGAATAGAGAAATTGTAAATAAGTGACGTCAAAACAGCGTCTTGTTTTGCACAGGGCTTAAATGATTAAATTGACTTTTCTTGCAACTGCTACAGTCATATTGCTGAGGCTGAAGCCAATAATTTCAGAGGCAGGATGACAGACATTTACTGATACGCCCGAAAAACTAATGACGAAAACTGACCGATAGAGTAACGAAACGCAAAGATACTATTCTTTACTATCATCAGCATTTTCTTCTTTTGTCACAATGTTTTCTTGGATGTGAAGGATCTTTCAAACAGCCTATCTTTCTCAAAAGACAAAATGTTATTGATGGCAAACATAAGAGTACACTGTACTTACCACGTCTGAGGCTGGCATCCATGCTCCGGCTTTCATCTGAAGGTGTCAATCATGGGCCCCGGATTGGCCAAACTCTGAAGACCTGCCTCACGTGGACGGTGTACTTTCATTGGCGGGAACAGGAATCCAGGAACACATCTGAAAAACATCTAGAAGTTGTAAGTGACAATGCCAAAACATGAGAATATACTCACGTCTGAGGCTGTCATCCATGCTTCGGCTGTCATTTGACACTGTAATCCGCATTGGCCATACTCTGCAGACCTGCCCCACACAAGCAGTGTACTTTCTTTGGCCGGAACAGAAATCGAGGACCACGCCCTGAAAAGACGGAGAAATTTTGAGTAAGTGACATCAATACAGCGTCTTGATTGGGACAGGGTTTAAACAACTAAACTGACTTTTCTTGAAACTGCTACGGTCATATTGCTCTCACAGGCATGATGACAGACATTTATTGATACGCCCGAAAAACTAAGGACAACAACTGCCCAACAGTGTAACGAAAACCCAAAATACTATTCTTTACTATCATCAGCATTTTCTTCTTTTGTCTCAATGTTTTCTTGGAAGTGAAGGGTCTTTTAAACAACCTTTTTGTATCTCAAAAAAACAAAATGTTATTGATGGCAAAATATAAGAACATACTGTACTTACCATGTCTGAGGATGTCATCCATGCTTCGGCTGTCATCCACATTGGCCAAACTCTGAAGACCTGCCCCACACGGACAGTGTACTTTCATTGGTGGGAAAAGCTGAAAAGAATAGAGAAATTGTAAATAAGTGTCGTCAAAACAGCATTTTGTTTTGCACAGGGCTTAAATGATTAAATTGACTTTTCTTGAGGCAGCTTACTATCATAAGCTGCAAGCATTTTCTTCTTTTGTCTCAATTTTTTCTTGGAAGTGAAGGGTCTTTTAAACAACCTTTTTGTATCTCAAAAAACAAAATGTTATTGATGGCAAAACATAAGAACATACTGTACTTACAATGTCTGAGGATGTCATCCATGCTTCGGCTGTCATCCGCATTGGCCAAACTCTGAAGACCTGTCCCACACGGACAGTGTACTTTCATTGGCGGGAAAAGCTGAAAAGAATAGAGAAATTGTAAATAAGTGACGTCAAAACAGCATCTTGTTTTGCACAGGGCTTAAATGATTAAATTGACTTTTCTTGAGGCAGCTTACTATCATAAGCTGCAAGCATTTTCTTCTTTTGTCTCAATGTTTTCTTGGAAGTGAAGGGTCTTTTAAACAACCTTTTTGTATCTCAAAAAACAACATGTTATTGATGGCAAAACATAAGAACATACTGTACTTACAATGTCTGAGGATGTCATCCATGCTTCGGCTGTCATCCGCATTGGCCAAACTCTGAAGACCTGCCCCACACGGACAGTGTACTTTCATTGGCGGGAAAAGCTGAAAAGAATAGAGAAATTGTAAATAAGTGACATCAAAACAGCGTCTTGTTTTGCACAGGGCTTAAAAGATTAAATTGACTTTTCTTGAGGCAGCTTACTATCATAAGCTGCAAGCATTTTCTTCTTTTGTCTCAATGTTTTCTTGGAAGTGAAGGGTCTTTTAAACAACCTTTTTGTATCTCAAAAAACAAAATGTTATTGATGGCAAAACATAAGAACATACTGTACTTACCATGTCTGAAGATGTCATCCATGCTTCGGCTGTCATCCACATTGGCCAAACTCTGAAGACCTGCCCCACACAGACAGTGTACTTTCATTGGCGGGAAAAGCTGAAAAGAATAGAGAAATTGTAAATAAGTGACGTCAAAACAGCGTCTTGTTTTGCACAGGGCTTAAATGATTAAATTGACTTTTCTTGCAACTGCTACAGTCATATTGCTGAGGCTGAAGCCAATAATTTCAGAGGCAGGATGACAGACATTTACTGATACGCCCGAAAAACTAATGACAAAAACTGACCGATAGAGTAACGAAACGCAAAGATACTATTCTTTACTATCATCAGCATTTTCTTCTTTTGTCACAATGTTTTCTTGGATGTGAAGGATCTTTCAAAAAGCCTATCTTTCTCAAAAGACAAAATGTTATTGATGGCAAACATAAGAGTACACTGTACTTACCACGTCTGAGGCTGGCATCCATGCTCCGGCTTTCATCTGAAGGTGTCAATCATGGGCCCCGGATTGGCCAAACTCTGAAGACCTGCCTCACGTGGACGGTGTACTTTCATTGGCGGGAACAGGAATCCAGGAACACATCTGAAAAACATCTAGAAGTTGTAAGTGACAATGCCAAAACATGAGAATATACTCACGTCTGAGGCTGTCATCCATGCTTCGGCTGTCATTTGACGCTGTAATCCGCATTGGCCATACTCTGCAGACCTGCCCCACACAAGCAGTGTACTTTCTTTGGCCGGAACAGAAATCGAGGACCACGCCCTGAAAAGACGGAGAAATTTTGAGTAAGTGACATCAATACAGCGTCTTGATTGGGACAGGGTTTAAACAACTAAACTGACTTTTCTTGAAACTGCTACGGTCATATTGCTCTCACAGGCATGATGACAGACATTTATTGATACGCCGAAAAACTAAGGACAACAACTGCCCAACAGTGTAACAAAAACCCAAAATACTATTCTTTACTATCATCAGCATTTTCTTCTTTTGTCTCAATGTTTTCTTGGAAGTGAAGGGTCTTTTAAACAACCTTTTTGTATCTCAAAAAAACAAAATGTAATTGATGGCAAAACATGAGAACATACTGTACTTACCATGTCTGAGGATGTCATCCATGCTTCGGCTGTCATCCGCATTGGCCAAACTCTGAAGACCTGCCCCACACAGACAGTGTACTTTCATTGGCGGGAAAAGCTGAAAAGAATAGAGAAATTGTAAATAAGTGACGTCAAAACAGCGTCTTGTTTTGCACAGGGCTTAAATGATTAAATTGACTTTTCTTGAGGCAGCTTACTATCATAAGCTGCAAGCATTTTCTTCTTTTGTCTCAATGTTTTCTTGGAAGTGAAGGGTCTTTTAAACAACCTTTTTGTATCTCAAAAAACAAAATGTTATTGATGGCAAAACATAAGAACATACTGTACTTACAATGTCTGAGGATGTCATCCATGCTTCGGCTGTCATCCGCATTGGCCAAACTCTGAAGACCTGCCCCACACAGACAGTGTACTTTCATTGGCGGGAAAAGCTGAAAAGAATAGAGAAATTGTAAATAAGTGACGTCAAAACAGCGTCTTGTTTTGCACAGGGCTTAAATGATTAAATTGACTTTTCTTGAGGCAGCTTACTATCATAAGCTGCAAGCATTTTCTTCTTTTGTCTCAATGTTTTCTTGGAAGTGAAGGGTCTTTTAAACAACCTTTTTGTATCTCAAAAAACAAAATGTTATTGATGGCAAAACATAAGAACATACTGTACTTACAATGTCTGAGGATGTCATCCATGCTACGCCTGTCATCCGCATTGGCCAAACTCTGAAGACCTGCCCCACACGGACAGTGTACTTTCATTGGCGGGATAAGCTGAAAAGAATAGAGAAATTGTAAATAAGTGACGTCAAAACAGTGTCTTGTTTTGCACAGGGCTTAAAAGATTAAATTGACTTTTCTTGAGGCAGCTTACTATCATAAGCTGCAAGCATTTTCTTCTTTTGTCTCAATGTTTTCTTGGAAGTGAAGGGTCTTTTAAACAACCTTTTTGTATCTCAAAAAACAAAATGTTATTGATGGCAAAACATAAGAACATACTGTACTTACCATGTCTGAGGATGTCATCCATGCTTCGGCTGTCATCCACATTGGCCAAACTCTGAAGACCTGCCCCACACAGACAGTGTACTTTCATTGGCGGGAAAAGCTGAAAAGAATAGAGAAATTGTAAATAAGTGACGTCAAAACAGCGTCTTGTTTTGCACAGGGCTTAAATGATTAAATTGACTTTTCTTGCAACTGCTACAGTCATATTGCTGAGGCTGAAGCCAATAATTTCAGAGGCAGGATGACAGACATTTACTGATACGCCCGAAAAACTAATGACGAAAACTGACCGATAGAGTAACGAAACGCAAAGATACTATTCTTTACTATCATCAGCATTTTCTTCTTTTGTCACAATGTTTTCTTGGATGTGAAGGATCTTTCAAACAGCCTATCTTTCTCAAAAGACAAAATGTTATTGATGGCAAACATAAGAGTACACTGTACTTACCACGTCTGAGGCTGGCATCCATGCTCCGGCTTTCATCTGAAGGTGTCAATCATGGGCCCCGGATTGGCCAAACTCTGAAGACCTGCCTCACGTGGACGGTGTACTTTCATTGGCGGGAACAGGAATCCAGGAACACATCTGAAAAACATCTAGAAGTTGTAAGTGACAATGCCAAAACATGAGAATATACTCACGTCTGAGGCTGTCATCCATGCTTCGGCTGTCATTTGACACTGTAATCCGCATTGGCCATACTCTGCAGACCTGCCCCACACAAGCAGTGTACTTTCTTTGGCCGGAACAGAAATCGAGGACCACGCCCTGAAAAGACGGAGAAATTTTGAGTAAGTGACATCAATACAGCGTCTTGATTGGGACAGGGTTTAAACAACTAAACTGACTTTTCTTGAAACTGCTACGGTCATATTGCTCTCACAGGCATGATGACAGACATTTATTGATACGCCCGAAAAACTAAGGACAACAACTGCCCAACAGTGTAACGAAAACCCAAAATACTATTCTTTACTATCATCAGCATTTTCTTCTTTTGTCTCAATGTTTTCTTGGAAGTGAAGGGTCTTTTAAACAACCTTTTTGTATCTCAAAAAAACAAAATGTTATTGATGGCAAAATATAAGAACATACTGTACTTACCATGTCTGAGGATGTCATCCATGCTTCGGCTGTCATCCACATTGGCCAAACTCTGAAGACCTGCCCCACACAGACAGTGTACTTTCATTGGTGGGAAAAGCTGAAAAGAATAGAGAAATTGTAAATAAGTGTCGTCAAAACAGCATTTTGTTTTGCACAGGGCTTAAATGATTAAATTGACTTTTCTTGAGGCAGCTTACTATCATAAGCTGCAAGCATTTTCTTCTTTTGTCTCAATTTTTTCTTGGAAGTGAAGGGTCTTTTAAACAACCTTTTTGTATCTCAAAAAACAAAATGTTATTGATGGCAAAACATAAGAACATACTGTACTTACAATGTCTGAGGATGTCATCCATGCTTCGGCTGTCATCCGCATTGGCCAAACTCTGAAGACCTGTCCCACAGGGACAGTGTACTTTCATTGGCGGGAAAAGCTGAAAAGAATAGAGAAATTGTAAATAAGTGACGTCAAAACAGCATCTTGTTTTGCACAGGGCTTAAATGATTAAATTGACTTTTCTTGAGGCAGCTTACTATCATAAGCTGCAAGCATTTTCTTCTTTTGTCTCAATGTTTTCTTGGAAGTGAAGGGTCTTTTAAACAACCTTTTTGTATCTCAAAAAACAACATGTTATTGATGGCAAAACATAAGAACATACAGTACTTACAATGTCTGAGGATGTCATCCATGCTTCGGCTGTCATCCGCATTGGCCAAACTCTGAAGACCTGCCCCACACGGACAGTGTACTTTCATTGGCGGGAAAAGCTGAAAAGAATAGAGAAATTGTAAATAAGTGACGTCAAAACAGCGTCTTGTTTTGCACAGGGCTTAAATGATTAAATTGACTTTTCTTGCAACTGCTACAGTCATATTGCTGAGGCTGAAGCCAATAATTTCAGAGGCAGGATGACAGACATTTACTGATACGCCCGAAAAACTAATGACGAAAACCGACCGATAGAGTAACGAAACGCAAAGATACTATTCTATACTATCATCAGCATTTTCTTCTTTTGTCTCAATGTTTTCTTGGATGTGAAGGATCTTTCAAACAGCCTATCTTTCTCAAAAGACAAAATGTTATTGATGGCAAACATAAGAGTACACTGTACTTACCACGTCTGAGGCTGGCATCCATGCTCCGGCTTTCATCTGAAGGTGTCAATCATGGGCCCCGGATTGGCCAAACTCTGAAGACCTGCCTCACGTGGACGGTGTACTTTCATTGGCGGGAACAGGAATCCAGGAACACATCTGAAAAACATCTAGAAGTTGTAAGTGACAATGCCAAAACATGAGAATATACTCACGTCTGAGGCTGTCATCCATGCTTTGGCTGTCATTTGACGCTGTAATCCGCATTGGCCATACTCTGCAGACCTGCCCCACACAAGCAGTGTACTTTCTTTGGCCGGAACTGAAATCGAGGACCACGCCCTGAAAAGACGGAGAAATTTTGAGTAAGTGACATCAATACAGCGTCTTGATTGGGACAGGGTTTAAACAACTAAACTGACTTTTCTTGAAACTGCTACGGTCATATTGCTCTCACAGGCATGATGACAGACATTTATTGATACGCCGAAAAACTAAGGACAACAACTGCCCAACAGTGTAACAAAAACCCAAAATACTATTCTTTACTATCATCAGCATTTTCTTCTTTTGTCTCAATGTTTTCTTGGAAGTGAAGGGTCTTTTAAACAACCTTTTTGTATCTCAAAAAACAAAATGTTATTGATGGCAAAACATAAGAACATACTGTACTTACCATGTCTGAGGATGTCATCCATGCTTCGGCTGTCATCCACATTGGCCAAACTCTGAAGACCTGCCCCACACAGACAGTGTACTTTCATTGGCGGGAAAAGCTGAAAAGAATAGAGAAATTGTAAATAAGTGACGTCAAAACAGCGTCTTGTTTTGCACAGGGCTTAAATGATTAAATTGACTTTTCTTGCAACTGCTACAGTCATATTGCTGAGGCTGAAGCCAATAATTTCAGAGGCAGGATGACAGACATATACTGATACGCCCGAAAAACTAATGACGAAAACTGACCGATAGAGTAACGATACGCAAAGATACTATTCTTTACTATCATCAGCATTTTCTTCTTTTGTCTCAATGTTTTCTTGGATGTGAAGGATCTTTCAAACAGCCTATCTTTCTCAAAAGACAAAATGTTATTGATGGCAAACATAAGAGTACACTGTACTTACCACGTCTGAGGCTGGCATCCATGCTCCGGCTTTCATCTGAAGGTGTCAATCATGGGCCCCGGATTGGCCAAACTCTGAAGACCTGCCTCACGTGGACGGTGTACTTTCATTGGCGGGAACAGGAATCCAGGAACACATCTGAAAAACATCTAGAAGTTGTAAGTGACAATGCCAAAACATGAGAATATACTCACGTCTGAGGCTGTCATCCATGCTTCGGCTGTCATTTGAAGCTGTAATCCGCATTGGCCATACTCTGCAGACCTGCCCCACACAAGCAGTGTACTTTCTTTGGCCGGAACAGAAATCGAGGACCACGCCCTGAAAAGACGGAGAAATTTTGAGTAAGTGACATCAATACAGCGTCTTGATTGGGACAGGGTTTAAACAACTAAACTGACTTTTCTTGAAACTGCTACGGTCATATTGCTCTCACAGGCATGATGACAGACATTTATTGATACGCCCGAAAAACTAAGGACAACAACTGGCCAACAGTGTAACGAAAACCCAAAATACTATTCTTTACTATCATCAGCATTTTCTTCTTTTGTCTCAATGTTTTCTTGGAAGTGAAGGGTCTTTTAAACAACCTTTTTGTATCTCAAAAAAACAAAATGTTATTGATGGCAAAACATAAGAACATACTGTACTTACAATGTCTGAGGATGTCATCTATGCTTCGGCGGTCATCCGCATTGGCCAAACTCTGAAGACCTGCCCCACACGGACAGTGTACTTTCATTGGCGGGAAAAGCTGAAAAGAATAGAGAAATTGTAAATAAGTGATGTCAAAACAGCGCCTTGTTTTGCACAGGGCTTAAAAGATTAAATTGACTTTTCTTGAGGCAGCTTACTATCATAAGCTGCAAGCATTTTCTTCTTTTGTCTCAATGTTTTCTTGGAAGTGAAGGGTCTTTTAAACAACCTTTTTGTATCTCAAAAAACAAAATGTTATTGATGGCAAAACATAAGAACATACTGTACTTACAATGTCTGAGGATGTCATCCATGCTTCGGCTGTCATCCGCATTGGCCAAACTCTGAAGACCTGCCCCACACGGACAGTGTACTTTCATTGGCGGGAAAAGCTGAAAAGAATAGAGAAATTGTAAATAAGTGACGTCAAAACAGCGTCTTGTTTTGCACAGGGCTTAAATGATTAAATTGACTTTTCTTGCAACTGCTACAGTCATATTGCTGAGGCTGAAGCCAATAATTTCAGAGGCAGGATGACAGACATTTACTGATACGCCCGAAAAACTAATGACGAAAACCGACCGATAGAGTAACGAAACGCAAAGATACTATTCTTTACTATCATCAGCATTTTCTTCTTTTGTCTCAATGTTTTCTTGGATGTGAAGGATATTTCAAACAGCCTATCTTTCTCAAAAGACAAAATGTTATTGATGGCAAACATAAGAGTACACTGTACTTACCACGTCTGAGGCTGGCATCCATGCTCCGGCTTTCATCTGAAGGTGTCAATCATGGGCCCCGGATTGGCCAAACTCTGAAGACCTGCCTCACGTGGACGGTGTACTTTCATTGGCGGGAACAGAAATCCAGGAACACATCTGAAAAACATCTAGAAGTTGTAAGTGACAATGCCAAAACATGAGAATATACTCACGTCTGAGGCTGTCATCCATGCTTAGGCTGTCATTTGACGCTGTAATCCGCATTGGCCATACTCTGCAGACCTGCCCCACACAAGCAGTGTACTTTCTTTGGCCGGAACAGAAATTGAGGACCACGCCCTGAAAAGACGGAGAAATTTTGAGTAAGTGACATCAATACAGCGTCTTGATTGGGACAGGGTTTAAACAACTAAACTGACTTTTCTTGAAAATGCTACGGTCATATTGCTCTCACAGGCATGATGACAGACATTTATTGATACGCCCGAAAAACTAAGGACAACAACTGCCCAACAGTGTAACAAAAACCCAAAATACTATTCTTTACTATCATCAGCATTTTCTTCTTTTGTCTCAATGTTTTCTTGGAAGTGAAGGGTCTTTTAAACAACCTTTTTGCATCTCAAAAAACAAAATGTTATTGATGGCAAAACATAAGAACATACTGTACTTACAATGTCTGAGGATATCATCCATGCTTCGGCTGTCATCCGCATTGGCCAAACTCTGAAGACCTGCCCCACACGGACAGTGTACTTTCATTTGCGGGAAAAGCTGAAAGGAATAGAGAAATTGTAAATAAGTGATGTCAAAACAGCATCTTGTTTTGCACAGGGCTTAAATGATTAAATTGATTTTTCTTGAGGCAGCTTACTATCATAAGCTGCAAGCATTTTCTTCTTTTGTCTCAATGTTTTCTTGGAAGTGAAGGGTCTTTTAAACAACCTTTTTGTATCTCAAAAAACAAAATGTTATTGATGGCAAAACATAAGAACATACTGTGCTTACAATGTCTGAGGATGTCATCCATGCTTCGGCTGTCATCCACATTGGCCAAACTCTGAAGACCTGCCCCACACAGACAGTGTACTTTCATTGGGGGGAAAAGCTGAAAAGAATAGAGAAATTGTAAATAAGTGACGTCAAAACAGCGTCTTGTTTTGCACAGGGCTTTAATGATTAAATTGACTTTTCTTGCAACTGCTACAGTCATATTGCTGAGGCTGAAGCCAATAATTTCAGAGGCAGGATGACAGACATTTACTGATACGCCCGAAAAACTAATGACGAAAACCGACCGATAGAGTAACGAAACGCAAAGATACTATTCTTTACTATCATCAGCATTTTCTTCTTTTGTCTCAATGTTTTCTTGGATGTGAAGGATCTTTCAAACAGCCTATCTTTCTCAAAAGACAAAATGTTATTGATGGCAAACATAAGAGTACACTGTACTTACCACGTCTGAGGCTGGCATCCATGCTCCGGCTTTCATCTGAAGGTGTCAATCATGGGCCCCGGATTGGCCAAACTCTGAAGACCTGCCTCACGTGGACGGTGTACTTTCATTGGCGGGAACAGGAATCCAGGAACACATCTGAAAAACATCTAGAAGTTGTAAGTGACAATGCCAAAACATGAGAATATACTCACGTCTGAGGCTGTCATCCATGCTTTGGCTGTCATTTGACGCTGTAATCCGCATTGGCCATACTCTGCAGACCTGCCCCACACAAGCAGTGTACTTTCTTTGGCCGGAACAGAAATCGAGGACCACGCCCTGAAAAGACGGAGAAATTTTGAGTAAGTGACATCAATACAGCGTCTTGATTGGGACAGGGTTTAAACAACTAAACTGACTTTTCTTGAAACTGCTACGGTCATATTGCTCTCACAGGCATGATGACAGACATTTATTGATATGCCGAAAAACTAAGGACAACAACTGCCCAACAGTGTAACAAAAACCCAAAATACTATTCTTTACTATCATCAGCATTTTCTTCTTTTGTCTCAATGTTTTCTTGGAAGTGAAGGGTCTTTTAAACAACCTTTTTGTATCTCAAAAAAACAAAATGTTATTGATGGCAAAACATAAGAACATACTGTACTTACCATGTCTGAGGATGTCATCCATGCTTCGGCTGTCATCCACATTGGCCAAACTCTGAAGACCTGCCCCACAGAGACAGTGTACTTTCATTGGCGGGAAAAGCTGAAAAGAATAGAGAAATTGTAAATAAGTGACGTCAAAACAACGTCTTGTTTTGCACAGGGCTTAAATGATTAAATTGACTTTTCTTGCAACTGCTACAGTCATACTGCTGAGGCTGAAGCCAATAATTTCAGAGGCAGGATGACAGACATATACTGATACGCCCGAAAAACTAATGACGAAAACTGACCGATAGAGTAACGAAACGCAAAGATACTATTCTTTACTATCATCAGCATTTTCTTCTTTTGTCTCAATGTTTTCTTGGATGTGAAGGATCTTTCAAACAGCCTATCTTTCTCAAAAGACAAAATGTTATTGATGGCAAACATAAGAGTACACTGTACTTACCACGTCTGAGGCTGGCATCCATGCTCCGGCTTTCATCTGAAGGTGTCAATCATGGGCCCCGGATTGGCCAAACTCTGAAGACCTGCCTCACGTGGACGGTGTACTTTCATTGGCGGGAACAGGAATCCAGGAACACATCTGAAAAACATCTAGAAGTTGTAAGTGACAATGCCAAAACATGAGAATATACTCACGTCTGAGGCTGTCATCCAAGCTTCGGCTGTCATTTGAAGCTGTAATCCGCATTGGCCATACTCTGCAGACCTGCACCACACAAGCAGTGTACTTTCTTTGGCCGGAACAGAAATCGAGGACCACGCCCTGAAAAGACGGAGAAATTTTGAGTAAATGACATCAATACAGCGTCTTGATTGGGACAGGGTTTAAACAACTAAACTGACTTTTCTTGAAACTGCTACGGTCATATTGCTCTCACAGGCATGATGACAGACATTTATTGATACGCCCGAAAAACTAAGGACAACAACTGCCCAACAGTGTAACGAAAACCCAAAATACTATTCTTTACTATCATCAGCATTTTCTTCTTTTGTCTCAATGTTTTCTTGGAAGTGAAGGGTCTTTTAAACAACCTTTTTGTATCTCAAAAAAACAAAATGTTATTGATGGCAAAACATAAGAACATACTGTACTTACAATGTCTGAGGATGTCATCAATGCTTCCGCTGTCATCCGCATTGGCCAAACTCTGAAGACCTGCCCCACACGGACAGTGTACTTTCATTGGCGGGAAAAGCTGAAAAGAATAGAGAAATTGTAAATAAGTGATGTCAAAACAGCGCCTTGTTTTGCACAGGGCTTAGATGATTAAATTGACTTTTCTTGAGGCAGCTTACTATCATAAGCTGCAAGCATTTTCTTCTTTTGTCTCAATTTTTTCTTGGAAGTGAAGGGTCTTTTAAACAACCTTTTTGTATCTCAAAAAACAAAATGTTATTGCTGGCAAAACATAAGAACATACTGTGCTTACAATGTCTGAGGATGTCATCCATGCTTCGGATGTCATCCGCATTGGCCAAACTCTGAAGACCTGTCCCACACGGACAGTGTACTTTCATTGGCGGGAAAAGCTGAAAAGAATAGAGAAATTGTAAATAAGTGACGTCAAAACAGCGTCTTGTTTTGCACAGGGCTTAAATGATTAAATTGACTTTTCTTGCAACTGCTACAGTCATATTGCTGAGGCTGAAGCCAATAATTTCAGAGGCAGGATGACAGACATTTACTGATACACCCAAATAATGACGAAAACTGACCGATAGAGTAACGAAACGCAAAGATACTATTCTTTACTATCATCAGCATTTTCTTCTTTTGTCACAATGTTTTCTTGGATGTGAAGGATCTTTCAAACAGCCTATCTTTCTCAAAAGACAAAATGTTATTTATGGCAAACATAAGAGTACACTGTACTTACCACGTCTGAGGCTGGCATCCATGCTCCGGCTTTCATCTGAAGGTGTCAATCATGGGCCCCGGATTGGCCAAACTCTGAAGACCTGCCTCACGTGGACGGTGTACTTTCATTGGCGGGAACAGGAATCCAGGAACACATCTGAAAAACATCTAGAAGTTGTAAGTGACAATGCCAAAACATGAGAATATACTCACGTCTGAGGCTGTCATCCATGCTTCGGCTGTCATTTGACACTGTAATCCGCATTGGCCATACTCTGCAGACCTGCCCCACACAAGCAGTGTACTTTCTTTGGCCGGAACAGAAATCGAGGACCACGCCCTGAAAAGACGGAGAAATTTTGAGTAAGTGACATCAATACAGCGTCTTGATTGGGACAGGGTTTAAACAACTAAACTGACTTTTCTTGAAACTGCTACGGTCATATTGCTCTCACAGGCATGATGACAGACATTTATTGATACGCCCGAAAAACTAAGGACAACAACTGCCCAACAGTGTAACGAAAACCCAAAATACTATTCTTTACTATCATCAGCATTTTCTTCTTTTGTCTCAATGTTTTCTTGGAAGTGAAGGGTCTTTTAAACAACCTTTTTGTATCTCAAAAAAACAAAATGTTATTGATGGCAAAATATAAGAACATACTGTACTTACCATGTCTGAGGATGTCATCCATGCTTCGGCTGTCATCCACATTGGCCAAACTCTGAAGACCTGCCCCACACGGACAGTGTACTTTCATTGGTGGGAAAAGCTGAAAAGAATAGAGAAATTGTAAATAAGTGTCGTCAAAACAGCATTTTGTTTTGCACAGGGCTTAAATGATTAAATTGACTTTTCTTGAGGCAGCTTACTATCATAAGCTGCAAGCATTTTCTTCTTTTGTCTCAATGTTTTCTTGGAAGTGAAGGGTCTTTTAAACAACCTTTTTGTATCTCAAAAAACATGTTATTGATGGCAAAACATAAGAACATACTGTACTTACAATGTCTGAGGATGTCATCCATGCTTCGGCTGTCATCCGCATTGGCCAAACTCTGAAGACCTGCCCCACACAGACAGTGTACTTTCATTGGCGGGATAAGCTGAAAAGAATAGAGAAATTGTAAATAAGTGACGTCAAAACAGCGTCTTGTTTTGCACAGGGCTTAAATGATTAAATTGACTTTTCTTGCAACTGCTACAGTCATATTCCTGAGGCTGAAGCCAATAATTTCAGAGGCAGGATGACAGACATTTACTGATACGCCCGAAAAACTAATGACGAAAACCGACCGATAGAGTAACGAAACACAAAGATACTATTCTTTACTATCATCAGCATTTTCTTCTTTTGTCTCAATGTTTTCTTGGATGTGAAGGATCTTTCAAACAGCCTATCTTTCTCAAAAGACAAAATGTTATTGATGGCAAACATAAGAGTACACTGTACTTACCACGTCTGAGGCTGGCATCCATGCTCCGGCTTTCATCTGAAGGTGTCAATCATGGGCCCCGGATTGGCCAAACTCTGAAGACCTGCCTCACGTGGACGGTGTACTTTCATTGGCGGGAACAGAAAACCAGGAACACATCTGAAAAACATCTAGAAGTTGTAAGTGACAATGCCAAAACATGAGAATATACTCACGTCTGAGGCTGTCATCCATGCTTCGGCTGTCATTTGACGCTGTAATCTGCATTGGCCATACTCTGCAGACCTGCCCCACACAAGCAGTGTACTTTCTTTGGCCGGAACAGAAATTGAGGACCATGCCCTGAAAAGACGGAGAAATTTTGAGTAAGTGACATCAATACAGCGTCTTGATTGGGACAGGGTTTAAACAACTAAACTGACTTTTCTTGAAAATGCTACGGTCATATTGCTCTCACAGGCATGATGACAGACATTTATTGATACGCCCGAAAAACTAAGGACAACAACTGCCCAACAGTGTAACAAAAACCCAAAATACTATTCTTTACTATCATCAGCATTTTCTTCTTTTGTCTCAATGTTTTCTTGGAAGTGAAGGGTCTTTTAAACAACCTTTTTGTATCTCAAAAAACAAAATGTTATTGATGGCAAAACATAAGAACATACTGTACTTACAATGTCTGAGGATATCATCCATGCTTCAGCTGTCATCCGCATTGGCCAAACTCTGAAGACCTGCCCCACACGGACAGTGTACTTTCATTTGCGGGAAAAGCTGAAAAGAATAGAGAAATTGTAAATAAGTGATGTCAAAACAGCGTCTTGTTTTGCACAGGGCTTAAATGATTAAATTGATTTTTCTTGAGGCAGCTTACTATCATAAGCTGCAAGCATTTTCTTCTTTTGTCTCAATGTTTTCTTGGAAGTGAAGGGTCTTTTAAACAACCTTTTTGTATCTCAAAAAACAAAATGTTATTGATGGCAAAACATAAGAACATACTGTGCTTACAATGTCTGAGGATGTCATCCATGCTTCGGCTGTCATCCACATTGGCCAAACTCTGAAGACCTGCCCCACACAGACAGTGTACTTTCATTGGCGGGAAAAGCTGAAAAGAATAGAGAAATTGTAAATAAGTGACGTCAAAACAGCGTCTTGTTTTGCACAGGGCTTAAATGATTAAATTGACTTTTCTTGCAACTGCTACAGTCATATTCCTGAGGCTGAAGCCAATAATTTCAGAGGCAGGATGACAGACATTTACTGATACGCCCGAAAAACTAATGACGAAAACCGACCGATAGAGTAACGAAACGCAAAGATACTATTCTTTACTATCATCAGCATTTTCTTCTTTTGTCTCAATGTTTTCTTGGATGTGAAGGATCTTTCAAACAGCCTATCTTTCTCAAAAGACAAAATGTTATTGATGGCAAACATAAGAGTACACTGTACTTACCACGTCTGAGGCTGGCATCCATGCTCCGGCTTTCATCTGAAGGTGTCAATCATGGGCCCCGGATTGGCCAAACTCTGAAGACCTGCCTCACGTGGACGGTGTACTTTCATTGGCGGGAACAGGAATCCAGGAACACATCTGAAAAACATCTAGAAGTTGTAAGTGACAATGCCAAAACATGAGAATATACTCACGTCTGAGGCTGTCATCCATGCTTTGGCTGTCATTTGACGCTGTAATCCGCATTGGCCATACTCTGCAGACCTGCCCCACACAAGCAGTGTACTTTCTTTGGCCGGAACAGAAATCGAGGACCACGCCCTGAAAAGACGGAGAAATTTTGAGTAAGTGACATCAATACAGCGTCTTGATTGGGACAGGGTTTAAACAACTAAACTGACTTTTCTTGAAACTGCTACGGTCATATTGCTCTCACAGGCATGATGACAGACATTTATTGATACGCCGAAAAACTAAGGACAACAACTGCCCAACAGTGTAACAAAAACCCAAAATACTATTCTTTACTATCATCAGCATTTTCTTCTTTTGTCTCAATGTTTTCTTGGAAGTGAAGGGTCTTTTAAACAACCTTTTTGTATCTCAAAAAAAAACAAAATGTTATTGATGGCAAAACATAAGAACATACTGTACTTACCATGTCTGAGGATGTCATCCATGCTTCGGCTGTCATCCACATTGGCCAAACTCTGAAGACCTGCCCCACACAGACAGTGTACTTTCATTGGCGGGAAAAGCTGAAAAGAATAGAGAAATTGTAAATAAGTGACGTCAAAACAGCGTCTTGTTTTGCACAGGGCTTAAATGATTAAATTGACTTTTCTTGCAACTGCTACAGTCATATTGCTGAGGCTGAAGCCAATAATTTCAGAGGCAGGATGACAGACATATACTGATACGCCCGAAAATCTAATGACGAAAACTGACCGATAGAGTAACGAAACGCAAAGATACTATTCTTTACTATCATCAGCATTTTCTTCTTTTGTCTCAATGTTTTCTTGGATGTGAAGGATCTTTCAAACAGCCTATCTTTCTCAAAAGACAAAATGTTATTGATGGCAAACATAAGAGTACACTGTACTTAACACGTCTGAGGCTGGCATCCATGCTCCGGCTTTCATCTGAAGGTGTCAATCATGGGCCCCGGATTGACCAAACTCTGAAGACCTGCCTCACGTGGACGGTGTACTTTCATTGGCGGGAACAGGAATCCAGGAACACATCTGAAAAACATCTAGAAGTTGTAAGTGACAATGCCAAAACATGAGAATATACTCACGTCTGAGGCTGTCATCCATGCTTCGGCTGTCATTTGAAGCTGTAATCCGCATTGGCCATACTCTGCAGACCTGCCCCACACAAGCAGTGTACTTTCTTTGGCCGGAACAGAAATCGAGGACCAGGCCCTGAAAAGACGGAGAAATTTTGAGTAAGTGACATCAATACAGCGTCTTGATTGGGACAGGGTTTAAACAACTAAACTGACTTTTCTTGAAACTGCTACGGTCATATTGCTCTCACAGGCATGATGACAGACATTTATTGATACGCCCGAAAAACTAAGGACAACAACTGGCCAACAGTGTAACGAAAACCCAAAATACTATTCTTTACTATCATCAGCATTTTCTTCTTTTGTCTCAATGTTTTCTTGGAAGTGAAGGGTCTTTTAAACAACCTTTTTGTATCTCAAAAAAACAAAATGTTATTGATGGCAAAACATAAGAACATACTGTACTTACAATGTCTGAGGATGTCATCTATGCTTCGGCGGTCATCCGCATTGGCCAAACTCTGAAGACCTGCCCCACACGGACAGTGTACTTTCATTGGCGGGAAAAGCTGAAAAGAATAGAGAAATTGTAAATAAGTGATGTCAAAACAGCGCCTTGTTTTGCACAGGGCTTAAAAGATTAAATTGACTTTTCTTGAGGCAGCTTACTATCATAAGCTGCAAGCATTTTCTTCTTTTGTCTCAATGTTTTCTTGGAAGTGAAGGGTCTTTTAAACAACCTTTTTGTATCTCAAAAAACAAAATGTTATTGATGGCAAAACATAAGAACATACTGTACTTACAATGTCTGAGGATGTCATCCATGCTTCGGCTGTCATCCGCATTGGCCAAACTCTGAAGACCTGCCCCACACGGACAGTGTACTTTCATTGGCGGGAAAAGCTGAAAAGAATAGAGAAATTGTAAATAAGTGACGTCAAAACAGCGTCTTGTTTTGCACAGGGCTTAAATGATTAAATTGACTTTTCTTGCAACTGCTACAGTCATATTGCTGAGGCTGAAGCCAATAATTTCAGAGGCAGGATGACAGACATTTACTGATACGCCCGAAAAACTAATGACGAAAACCGACCGATAGAGTAACGAAACGCAAAGATACTATTCTTTACTATCATCAGCATTTTCTTCTTTTGTCTCAATGTTTTCTTGGATGTGAAGGATCTTTCAAACAGCCTATCTTTCTCAAAAGACAATGTTATTGATGGCAAACATAAGAGTACACTGTACTTACCACGTCTGAGGCTGGCATCCATGCTCCGGCTTTCACCTGAAGGTGTCAATCATGGGCCCCGGATTGGCCAAACTCTGAAGACCTGCTTCACGTGGACGGTGTACTTTCATTGGCGGGAACAGAAATCCAGGAACACATCTGAAAAACATCTAGAAGTTGTAAGTGACAATGCCAAAACATGAGAATATACTCACGTCTGAGGCTGTCATCCATGCTTCGGCTGTCATCTGACGCTGTAATCCGCATTGGCCATACTCTGCAGACCTGCCCCACACAAGCAGTGTACTTTCTTTGGCCGGAACAGAAATTGAGGACCACGCCCTGAAAAGACGGAGAAATTTTGAGTAAGTGACATCAATACAGCGTCTTGATTGGGACAGGGTTTAAACAACTAAACTGACTTTTCTTGAAAATGCTACGGTCATATTGCTCTCACAGGCATGATGACAGACATTTATTGATACGCCCGAAAAACTAAGGACAACAACTGCCCAACAGTGTAACAAAAACCCAAAATACTATTCTTTACTATCATCAGCATTTTCTTCTTTTGTCTCAATGTTTTCTTGGAAGTGAAGGGTCTTTTAAACAACCTTTTTGTATCTCAAAAACCAAAATGTTATTGATGGCAAAACATAAGAACATACTGTACTTACAATGTCTGAGGATATCATCCATGCTTCGGCTGTCATCCGCATTGGCCAAACTCTGAAGACCTGCCCCACACGGACAGTGTACTTTCATTTGCGGGAAAAGCTGAAAAGAATAGAGAAATTGTAAATAAGTGATGTCAAAACAGCGTCTTGTTTTGCACAGGGCTTAAATGATTAAATTGATTTTTCTTGAGGCAGCTTACTATCATAAGCTGCAAGCATTTTCTTCTTTTGTCTCAATGTTTTCTTGGAAGTGAAGGGTCTTTTAAACAACCTTTTTGTATCTCAAAAAACAAAATGTTATTGATGGCAAAACATAAGAACATACTGTGCTTACAATGTCTGAGGATGTCATCCATGCTTCGGCTGTCATCCACATTGGCCAAACTCTGAAGACCTGCCCCACATGGACAGTGTACTTTCATTGGCGGGAAAAGCTGAAAAGAATAGAGAAATTGTAAATAAGTGACGTCAATACAACGTCTTGTTTTGCACAGGGCTTAAAAGATTAAATTGACTTTTCTTGATGCAGCTTACTATCCTAAGCTGCAAGCATTTTCTTCTTTTGTCTCAAAGTTTTCTTGGAAGTGAAGGGTCTTTTAAACAACCTTTTTGTATCTCAAAAAACAAAATGTTATTGATGGCAAAACATAAGAACATACTGTACTTACCATGTCTGAGGATGTCATCTATGCTTCGGCTGTCATCCAAATTGGCCAAACTCTGAAGACCTGCCTCACACAGACAGTGTACTTTCATTGGCGGGAAAAGCTGAAAAGAATAGAGAAATTGTAAATAAGTGACGTCAAAACAGCGTCTTGTTTTGCACAGGGCCTTTAATGATTGAATTGACTTTTCTTGCAACTGCTACAGTCATATTGCTGAGGCTGAAGCCAATAATTTCAGAGGCAGGATGACAGACATTTACTGATACGCCCGAAAAACTAATGACGAAAACCGACCGATAGAGTAACGAAACGCAAAGATACTATTCTTTACTATCATCAGCATTTTCTTCTTTTGTCTCAATGTTTTCTTGGATGTGAAGGATCTTTCAAACAGCCTATCTTTCTCAAAAGACAAAATGTTATTGATGGCAAACATAAGAGTACACTGTACTTACCACGTCTGAGGCTGGCATCCATGCTCCGGCTTTCATCTGAAGGTGTCAATCATGGGCCCTGGATTGGCCAAACTCTGAAGACCTGCCTCACGTGGACGGTGTACTTTCATTGGCGGGAACAGAAATCCAGGAACACATCTGAAAAACATCTAGAAGTTGTAAGTGACAATGCCAAAACATGAGAATATACTCACGTCTGAGGCTGTCATCCATGCTTCGGCTGTCATTTGACGCTGTAATCCGCATTGGCCATACTCTGCAGACCTGCCCCACACAAGCAGTGTACTTTCTTTGGCCGGAACAGAAATCGAGGACCACGCCCTGAAAAGACGGAGAAATTTTGAGTAAGTGACATCAATACAGCGTCTTGATTGGGACAGGGTTTAAACAACTAAACTGACTTTTCTTGAAACTGCTACGGTCATATTGCTCTCACAGGCATGATGACAGACATTTATTGATACGCCCGAAAAACTAAGGACAACAACCGGCCAACAGTGTAACAAAAACCCAAAATACTATTCTTTACTATCATCAGCATTTTCTTCTTTTGTCTCAATGTTTTCTTGGAAGTGAAGGGTCTTTTAAACAACCTTTTTGTATCTCAAAAAACAAAATGTTATTGATGGCAAAACATAGGAACATACTGTACTTACAATGTCTGAGGATGTCATCCATGCTTCGGCTGTCATCCGCATTGGCCAAACTCTGAAGACCTGCCCCACACGGACAGTGTACTTTCATTGGCGGGAAAAGCTGAAAAGAATAGAGAAATTGTAAATAAGTGACGGCAAAACAGCATCTTGTTTTGCACAGGGCTTAAATGATTAAATTGACTTTTCTTGAGGCAGCTTACTATCATAAGCTGCAAGCATTTTCTTCTTTTGTCTCAATGTTTTCTTGGAAGTGAAGAGTTTTTTAAACAACCTTTTTGTATCTCAAAAAACAAAATGTTATTGATGGCAAAACATAAGAACATACTGTACTTACAATGTCTGAGGATGTCATCCATGCTTCGGCTGTCATCCGCATTGGCCAAACTCTGAAGACCTGCCCCACACGGACAGTGTACTTTCATTGACGGGAAAAGCTGAATAGAATAGAGAAATTGTAAATAAGTGACGTCAAAACAGTGTCTTGTTTTGCACAGGGCTTAAATGATTAAATTGACTTTTCTTGAGGCAGCTTACTATCATAAGCTGCAAGCATTTGCTTCTTTTGTCTCAATGTTTTCTTGGAAGTGAAGGGTCTTTTAAACAACCTTTTTGTATCTCAAAAAACAAAATGTTATTGATGGCAAAACATAAAAACATAATGTACTTACAATGTCTGAGGATGTCATCCATGCTTCGGCTGTCATCCGCATTGGCCAAACTCTGAAGACCTGCCCCACACGGACAGTGTACTTTCATTGGCGGGAAAAGCTGAAAAGAATAGAGAAATTGTAAATAAGTGATGTCAAAACAGCGTCTTGTTTTGCACAGGGCTTAAATGATTAAATTGACTTTTCTTGCAACTGCTACAGTCATATTCCTGAGGCTGAAGCCAATAATTTCAGAGGCAGGATGACAGACATTTACTGATACGCCCGAAAAACTAATGACGAAAACCGACCGATAGAGTAACGAAACGCAAAGATACTATTCTTTACTATCATCAGCATTTTCTTCTTTTGTCTCAATGTTTTCTTGGATGTGAAGGATCTTTCAAACAGCCTATCTTTCTCAAAAGACAAAATGTTATTGATGGCAAGCATAAGAGTACACTGTACTTACCACGTCTGAGGCTGGCATCCATGCTTCGGCTTTCATCTGAAGGTGTCAATCATGGGCCCCGGATTGGCCAAACTCTGAAGACCTGCCTCACGTGGACGGTGTACTTTCATTGGCGGGAACACATCTGAAAAACATCTAGAAGTTGTAAGTGACAATGCCAAAACATGAGAATATACTCACGTCTGAGGCTGTCATCCATGCTTCGGCTGTCATTTGACGCTGTAATCCGCATTGGCCATACTCTGCAGACCTGCCCCACACAAGCAGTGTACTTTCTTTGGCCGGAACAGAAATCGAGGACCACGCCCTAAAAAGACAGAGAAATTTTGAGTAAGTGACATCAATACAACGTCTTGATTGGGACAGGGTTTTAACAACTAAACTGACTTTTCTTGAAAATGCTACGGTCATATTGCTCTCACAGGCATGATGACAGACATTTATTGATACGCCCGAAAAACTAAGGACAACAACCGGCAAACAGTGTAACAAAAACCCAAAATACTATTCTTTACTATCATCAGCATTTTTTTCTTTTGTCTCAATGTTTTCTTGGAAGTGAAGGGTCTTTTAAACAACCTTTTTGTATCTCAAAAAACAAAATGTTATTGATGGCAAAACATAAGAACATACTGTACTTACCATGTCTGAGGATGTCATCCATGCTTCGGCTGTCATCCACATTGGCCAAACTCTGAAGACCTGCCCCACACAGACAGTGTACTTTCATTGGCGGGAAAAGCTGAAAAGAATAGAGAAATTGTAAATAAGTGACGTCAAAACAGCGTCTTGTTTTGCACAGGGCTTAAATGATTAAATTGACTTTTCTTGCAACTGCTACAGTCATATTGCTGAGGCTGAAGCCAATCATTTCAGAGGCAGGATGACAGACATTTACTGATACACCCGAAAAACTAATGACGAAAACCGACCGATAGAGTAACGAAACGCAAAGATACTATTCTTTACTATCATCAGCATTTTCTTCTTTTGTCTCAATGTTTTCTTTGATGTGAAGGATCTTTCAAACAGCCTATCTTTCTCAAAAGACAAAATGTTATTGATGGCAAACATAAGAGCACACTGTACTTACCACGTCTGAGGCTGGCATCCATGCTTCGGCTTTCATCTGAAGGTGTCAATCATGGGCCCCGGATTGGCCAAACTCTGAAGACCTGCCTCAGGTGGACGGTGTACTTTCATTGGCGGGAACAGGAATCCAGGAACACATCTGAAAAACATCTAGAAGTTGTAAGTGACAATGCCAAAACATGAGAATATACTCACGTCTGAGGCTGTCATCCATGCTTCGGCTGTCATTTGAAGCTGTAATCCGCATTGGCCATACTCTGCAGACCTGCCCCACACAAGCAGTGTACTTTCTTTTGCCGGATCAGAAATCGAGGACCACGCCCTGAAAAGATGGAGAAATTTGAGTAAGTGACATCAATACAGCGTCTTGATTGGGACAGGGTTTAAACAACTAAACTGACTTTTCTTGAAACTGCTACGGTCATATTGCTCTCACAGGCATGATGACAGACATTTATTGATATGCCCGAAAAACTAAGGACAACAACCGGCCAACAGTGTAACAAAAACCCAAAATACTATGCTTTACTATCATCAGCATTTTCTTCTTTTGTCTCAATGTTTTCTTGGAAGTGAAGGGTCTTTTAAACAACCTTTTTGTATCTCAAAAAAACAAAATGTTATTGATGGCAAAACATAAGAACATACTGTACTTACCATGTCTGAGGATGTCATCCAGGCTTTGGCTGTCATCCGCATTGGCCAAACTCTGAAGACCTGCCCCACACGGACAGTGTACTTTCATTGGCGGGAAAAGCTGAAAAGAATAGAGAAATTGTAAATAAGTGACGTCAAAACAGCATCTTGTTTTGCACAGGGCTTAAATGATTAAATTGACTTTTCTTGAGGCAGCTTACTATCATAAGCTGCAAGCATTTTCTTCTTTTGTCTCAATGTTTTCTTGGAAGTGAAGGGTCTTTTAAACAACCTTTTTGTATCTCAAAAAACAAAATGTTATTGATGGCAAAACATAAGAACATACTGTACTTACCATGTCTGAGGATGTCATCCATGCTTCGGCTGTCATCCACATTGGCCAAACTCTGAAGACCTGCCCCACACAGACAGTGTACTTTCATTGGCGGGAAAAGCTGAAAAGAATATAGAAATTGTAAATAAGTGACGTCAAAACAGCGTCTTGTTTTGCACAGGGCTTAAATGATTAAATTGACTTTTCTTGCAACTGCTACAGTCATATTGCTGAGGCTGAAGCCAATTATTTCAGAGGCAGGATGACAGACATTTACTGATACGCCCGAAAAACTAATGACGAAAACCGACCGATAGAGTAACGAAACGCAAAGATACTATTCTTTACTATCATCAGCATTTTCTTCTTTTGTCTCAATGTTTTCTTTGATGTGAAGGATCTTTCAAACAGCCTATTTTTCTCAAAAGACAAAATGTTATTGATGGCAAACATAAGAGCACACTGTACTTACCACGTCTGAGGCTGGCATCCATGCTCCGGCTTTCATCTGAAGGTGTCAATCATGGGCCCCGGATTGGCCAAACTCTGAAGACCTGCCTCACGTGGACGGTGTACTTTCATTGGCGGGAACAGGAATCCAGGAACACATCTGAAAAACATCTAGAAGTTGTAAGTGACAATGCCAAAACATGAGAATATACTCACGTCTGAGGCTGTCATCCATGCTTCGGCTGTCATTTGACGCTGTAATCCGCATTGGCCATACTCTGCAGACCTGCCCCACACAAGCAGTGTACTTTCTTTGGCCGGAACAGAAATCGAGGACCACGCCCTAAAAAGACAGAGAAATTTTGAGTAAGTGACATCAATACAGCGTCTTGATTGGGACAGGGTTTAAACAACTAAACTGACTGTTCTTGAAACTGCTACGGTCATATTGCTCTCACAGGCATGATGACAGACATTTATTGATACGCCCGAAAAACTAAGGACAACAACCGGCAAACAGTGTAACAAAAACCCAAAATACTATTCTTTACTATCATCAGCATTTTCTTCTTTTGTCTCAATGTTTTCTTGGAAGTGAAGGGTCTTTTAAACAACCTTTTTGTATCTCAAAAAAACAAAATGTTATTGATGGCAAAACATAAGAACATACTGTACTTACCATGTCTGAGGATGTCATCCAGGCTTCGGCTGTCATCCGCATTGGCCAAACTCTGAAGACCTGCCCCACACGGACAGTGTACTTTCATTGGCGGGAAAAGCTGAAAAGAATAGAGAAATTGTAAATAAGTGACGTCAAAACAGCGTCTTGTTTTGCACAGGGCTTAAATGATAAAATTGACTTTTCTTGAGGCAGCTTACTATCATAAGCTGCAAGCATTTTCTTCTTTTGTCTCAATGTTTTCTTGGAAGTGAAGGGTCTTTTAAACAACCTTTTTGTATCTCAAAAAACAAAATGTTATTGATGGCAAAACATAAGAACATACTGTACTTACAATGTCTGAGGATGTCATCCATGCTTCGGCTGTCATCCGCATTGGCCAAACTCTGAAGACCTGCCCCACACGGACAGTGTACTTTCATTGGCGGGAAAAGCTGAAAAGAATAGAGAAATTGTAAATAAGTGACGTCAAAACAGCGTCTTGTTTTGCACAGGGCTTAAAAGATTAAATTGACTTTTCTTGAGGCAGCTTACTATCATAAGCTGCAAGCATTTTCTTCTTTTGTCTCAATGTTTTCTTGGAAGTGAAGGGTCTTTTAAACAACCTTTTTGTATCTCAAAAAACAAAATGTTATTGATGGCAAAACATAAGAACATACTGTACTTACCATGTCTGAGGATGTCATCCATGCTTCGGCTGTCATCCACATTGGCCAAACTCTGAAGACCTGCCCCACACAGACAGTGTACTTTCATTGGCGGGAAAAGCTGAAAAGAATAGAGAAATTGTAAATAAGTGACGTCAAAACAGCGTCTTGTTTTGCACAGGGCTTAAATGATTAAATTGACTTTTCTTGCAACTGCTACAGTCATATTGCTGAGGCTGAAGCCAATAATTTCAGAGGCAGGATGACAGACATTTACTGATACACCCGAAAAACTAATGACGAAAACCGACCGATAGAGTAACGAAACGCAAAGATACTATTCTTTACTATCATCAGCATTTTCTTCTTTTGTCTCAATGTTTTCTTGGATGTGAAGGATCTTTCAAACAGCCTATCTTTCTCAAAAGACAAAATGTTATTGATGGCAAACATAAGAGTACACTGTACTTACCACGTCTGAGGCTGGCATCCATGCTCCGGCTTTCATCTGAAGGTGTCAATCATGGGCCCCGGATTGGCCAAACTCTGAAGACCTGCCTCACGTGGATGGTGTACTTTCATTGGTGGGAACAGGAATCCAGGAACACATCTGAAAAACATCTAGAAGTTGTAAGTGACAATGCCAAAACATGAGAATATACTCACGTCTGAGGCTGTCATCCATGCTTTGGCTGTCATTTGACGCTGTAATCCGCATTGGCCATACTCTGCAGACCTGCCCCACACAAGCAGTGTACTTTCTTTGGCCGGAACAGAAATCGAGGACCACGCCCTGAAAAGACGGAGAAATTTTGAGTAAGTGACATCAATACAGCGTCTTGATTGGGACAGGGTTTAAACAACTAAACTGACTTTTCTTGAAAATGCTACGGTCATATTGCTCTCACAGGCATGATGACAGACATTTATTGATACGCCGAAAAACTAAGGACAGCAACAGGCCAACAGTGTAACAAAAACCCAAAATACTATTCTTTACTATCATCAGCATTTTCTTCTTTTGTCTCAATGTTTTCTTGGAAGTGAAGGGTCTTTAAACAACCTTTTTGTATCTCAAAAAAACAAAATGTTATTGATGGCAAAACATAAGAACATACTGTACTTACCATGTCTGAGGATGTCATCCATGCTTCGGCTGTCATCCGCATTGGCCAAACTCTGAAGACCTGCCCCACACGGACAGTGTACTTTCATTGGCGGGGAAAGCTGAAAAGAATAGAGAAATTGTAAATTAGTGACGTCAAAACAGCATCTTGTTTTGCACAGGGCTTAAATGATTAAATTGACTTTTCTTGAGGCAGCTTACTATCATAAGCTGCAAGCATTTTCTTCTTTTGTCTCAATGTTTTCTTGGAAGTGAAGGGTCTTTTAAACAACCTTTTTGTATCTCAAAAAACAAAATGTTATTGATGGCAAAACATAAGAACATACTGTACTTACAATGTCTGAGGATGTCATCCATGCTTCGGCTGTCATCCGCATTGGCCAAACTCTGAAGACCTGCCCCACACGGACAGTGTACTTTCATTGGCGGGAAAAGCTGAAAAGAATAGAGAAATTGTAAATAAGTGACGTCAAAACAGCGTCGTTTTGCACAGGGCTTAAAAGATTAAATTGACTTTTCTTGAGGCAGCTTACTATCATAAGCTGCAAGCATTTTCTTCTTTTGTCTCAATGTTTTCTTGGAAGTGAAGGGTCTTTTAAACAACCTTTTTGTATCTCAAAAAACAAAATGTTATTGATGGCAAAACATAAGAACATACTGTACTTACCATGTCTGAGGATGTCATCCATGCTTCGGCTGTCATCCACATTGGCCAAACTCTGAAGACCTGCCCCACACAGACAGTGTACTTTCATTGGCGGGAAAAGCTGAAAAGAATAGAGAAATTGTAAATAAGTGACGTCAAAACAGCGTCTTGTTTTGCACAGGGCTTAAATGATTAAATTGACTTTTCTTGCAACAGTCATATTGCTGAGGCTGAAGCCAATAATTTCAGAGGCAGGATGACAGACATTTACTGATACGCCCGAAAAACTAATGACGAAAACCGACCGATAGAGTAACGAAACGCAAAGATACTATTCTTTACTATCATCAGCATTTTCTTCTTTTGTCTCAATGTTTTCTTGGATGTGAAGGATCTTTCAAACAGCCTATCTTTCTCAAAAGACAAAATGTTATTGATGGCAAACATAAGAGTACACTGTACTTACCACGTCTGAGGCTGGCATCCATGCTCCGGCTTTCATCTGAAGGTGTCAATCATGGGCCCCGGATTGGCCAAACTCTGAAGACCTGCCTCACGTGGATGGTGTACTTTCATTGGCGGGAACAGGAATCCAGGAACACATCTGAAAAACATCTAGAAGTTGTAAGTGACAATGCCAAAACATGAGAATATACTCACGTCTGAGGCTGTCATCCATGCTTTGGCTGTCATTTGACGCTGTAATCCGCATTGGCCATACTCTGCAGACCTGCCCCACACAAGCAGTGTACTTTCTTTGGCTGGAACAGAAATCGAGGACCACACCCTGAAAAGACGGAGAAATTTTGAGTAAGTGACATCAATACAGCGTCTTGTTTGGGACAGGGTTTAAACAACTAAACTGACTTTTCTTGAAACTGCTACGGTCATATTGCTCTCACAGGCATGATGACAGACATTTATTGATACGCCCGAAAAACTAAGGACAACAACTTCCAAACAGTGTAACAAAAACCCAAAATACTATTCTTTACTATCATCAGCATTTTCTTCTTTTGTCTCAATGTTTTCTTGGAAGTGAAGGGTCTTTTAAACAACCTTTTTGTATCTCAAAAAAACAAAATGTTATTGATGGCAAAACATAAGAACATACTGTACTTACCATGTCTGAGGATGTCATCCGTGTTTCGGCTGTCATCCGCATTGGCCAAAATCTGACCAACTGCCCCACACGGACAGTGTACTTTCATTGGCCGGAAAAGCTGAAAAGAATAGAGAAATTGTAAATAAGTGACGTCAAAACAGCATCTTGTTTTGCACAGGGCTTAAATGATTAAATTGACTTTTCTTGAGGCAGCTTACTATCATAAGCTGCAAGCATTTTCTTCTTTTGTCTCAATGTTTTCTTGGAAGTGAAGGGTCTTTTAAACAACCTTTTTGTATCTCAAAAAACAAAATGTTATTGATGGCAAAACATAAGAACATACTGTACTTACAATGTCTGAGGATGTCATCCATGCTTCGGCTGTCATCCGCATTGGCCAAACTCTGAAGACCTGCCCCACACGGACAGTGTACTTTCATTGGCGGGAAAAGCTGAAAAGAATAGAGAAATTGTAAATAAGTGACGTCAAAACAGCGTCTTGTTTTGCACAGGGCTTAAATGATTAAATTGACTTTTCTTGAGGCAGCTTACTATCATAAGCTGCAAGCATTTTCTTCTTTTGTCTCAATGTTTTCTTGGAAGTGAAGGGTCTTTTAAACAACCTTTTTGTATCTCAAAAAACAAAATGTTATTGATGGCAAAACATAAGAACATACTGTACTTACAATGTCTGAGGATGTCATCCATGCTACGACTGTCATCCGCATTGGCCAAACTCTGAAGACCTGCCCCACACGGACAGTGTACTTTCATTGGCGGGAAAAGCTGAAAAGAATAGAGAAATTGTAAATAAGTGACGTCAAAACAGTGTCTTGTTTTGCACAGGGCTTAAAAGATTAAATTGACTTTTCTTGAGGCAGCTTACTATCATAAGCTGCAAGCATTTTCTTCTTTTGTCTCAATGTTTTCTTGGAAGTGAAGGGTCTTTTAAACAACCTTTTTGTATCTCAAAAAACAAAATGTTATTGATGGCAAAACATAAGAACATACTGTACTTACCATGTCTGAGGATGTCATCCATGCTTCGGCTGTCATCCACATTGGCCAAACTCTGAAGACCTGCCCCACACAGACAGTGTACTTTCATTGGCGGGAAAAGCTGAAAAGAATAGAGAAATTGTAAATAAGTGACGTCAAAACAGCGTCTTGTTTTGCACAGGGCTTAAATGATTAAATTGACTTTTCTTGCAACTGCTACAGTCATATTGCTGAGGCTGAAGCCAATAATTTCAGAGGCAGGATGACAGACATTTACTGATACGCCCGAAAAACTAATGACAAAAACCGACCGATAGAGTAACGAAACGCAAAGATACTATTCTTTACTATCATCAGCATTTTCTTCTTTTGTCTCAATGTTTTCTTGGATGTGAAGGATCTTTCAAACAGCCTATCTTTCTCAAAAGACAAAATGTTATTGATGGCAAACATAAGAGTACACTGTACTTACCACGTCTGAGGCTGGCATCCATGCTCCGGCTTTCATCTGAAGGTGTCAATCATGGGCCCCGGATTGGCCAAACTCTGAAGACCTGCCTCACGTGGACGGTGTACTTTCATTGGCGGGAACAGGAATCCAGGAACACATCTGAAAAACATCTAGAAGTTGTAAGTGACAATGCCAAAACATGAGAATATACTCACGTCTGAGGCTGTCATCCATGCTTTGGCTGTCATTTGACGCTGTAATCCGCATTGGCCATACTCTGCAGACCTGCCCCACACAAGCAGTGTACTTTCTTTGGCCGGAACAGAAATCGAGGACCACGCCCTGAAAAGACGGAGAAATTTTGAGTAAGTGACATCAATACAGCGTCTTGATTGGGACAGGGTTTAAACAACTAAACTGACTTCTTGAAACTGCTACGGTCATATTGCTCTCACAGGCATGATGACAGACATTTATTGATACGCCCGAAAAACTAAGGACAACAACTGCCCAACAGTGTAACGAAAACCCAAAATACTATTCTTTACTATCATCAGCATTTTCTTCTTTTGTCTCAATGTTTTCTTGGAAGTGAAGGGTCTTTTAAACAACCTTTTTGTATCTCAAAAAACAAAATGTTATTGATGGCAAAACATAAGAACATACTGTACTTACCATGTCTGAGGATGTCATCCATGCTTCGGCTGTCATCCGCATTGGCCAAACTCTGAAGACCTGCCCCACACGGACAGTGTACTTTTCATTGGCGGGAAAAGCTGAAAAGAATAGAGAAATTGTAAATAAGTGACGTCAAAACAGCATCTTGTTTTGCACAGGGCTTAAATGATTAAATTGACTTTTCTTGAGGCAGCTTACTATCATAGCAATTTTCTTCTTTTGTCTCAATGTTTTCTTGGAAGTGAAGGGTCTTTTAAACAACCTTTTTGTATCTCAAAAAACAAAATGTTATTGATGGCAAAACATAAGAACATACTGTACTTACAATGTCTGAGGATGTCATCCATGCTTCGGCTGTCATCCGCATTGGCCAAACTCTGAAGACCTGCCCCACACGGACAGTGTACTTTCATTGGCGGGAAAAGCTGAAAAGAATAGAGAAATTGTAAATAAGTGACGTCAAAACAGCGTCTTGTTTTGCACAGGGCTTAAAAGATTAAATTGACTTTTCTTGAGGCAGCTTACTATCATAAGCTGCAAGCATTTTCTTCTTTTGTCTCAATGTTTTCTTGGAAGTGAAGGGTCTTTTAAACAACCTTTTTGTATCTCAAAAAACAAAATGTTATTGATGGCAAAACATAAGAACATACTGTACTTACCATGTCTGAGGATGTCATCCATGCTTCGGCTGTCATCCACATTGGCCAAACTCTGAAGACCTGCCCCACACAGACAGTGTACTTTCATTGGCGGGAAAAGCTGAAAAGAATAGAGAAATTGTAAATAAGTGACGTCAAAACAGCGTCTTGTTTTGCACAGGGCTTAAATGATTAAATTGACTTTTCTTGCAATTGCTACAGTCATATTGCTGAGGCTGAAGCCAATAATTTCAGAGGCAGGATGACAGACATTTACTGATACGCCCGAAAAACTAATGACAAAAACCGACCGATAGAGAAACGAAACGCAAAGATACTATTCTTTACTATCATCAGCATTTTCTTCTTTTGTCTCAATGTTTTCTTGGATGTGAAGGATCTTTCAAACAGCCTATCTTTCTCAAAAGACAAAATGTTATTGATGGCAAACATAAGAGTACACTGTACTTACCACGTCTGAGGCTGGCATCCATGCTCCGGCTTTCATCTGAAGGTGTCAATCATGGGCCCCGGATTGGCCAAACTCTGAAGACCTGCCTCACGTGGACGGTGTACTTTCATTGGCGGGAACAGGAATCCAGGAACACATCTGAAAAACATCTAGAAGTTGTAAGTGACAATGCCAAAACATGAGAATATACTCACGTCTGAGGCTGTCATCCATGCTTTGGCTGTCATTTGACGCTGTAATCCGCATTGGCCATACTCTGCAGACCTGCCCCACACAAGCAGTGTACTTTCTTTGGCCAGAACAGAAATCGAGGACCACGCCCTGAAAAGACGGAGAAATTTTGAGTAAGTGACATCAATACAGCGTCTTGATTGGGACAGGGTTTAAACAACTAAACTGACTTTTCTTGAAACTGCTACGGTCATATTGCTCTCACAGGCATGATGACAGACATTTATTGATACGCCCGAAAAACTAAGGACAACAACTGCCCAACAGTGTAACAAAAACCCAAAATACTATTCTTTACTATCATCAGCATTTTCTTCTTTTGTCTCAATGTTTTCTTGAAAGTGAAGGGTCTTTTAAACAACCTTTTTGTATCTCAAAAAAACAAAATGTTATTGATGGCAAAACATAAGAACATACTGTACTTACCATGTCTGAGGATGTCATCCATGTTTCAGCTGTCATCCGCATTGGCCAAAATCTGACCACCTGCCCCACACGGACAGTGTACTTTCATTGGCGGGAAAAGCTGAAAAGAATAGAGAAATTGTAAATAAGTGACGTCAAAACAGCATCTTGTTTTGCACAGGGCTTAAATGATTAAATTGACTTTTCTTGAGGCAGCTTACTATCATAAGCTGCAAGTATTTTCTTCTTTTGTCTCAATGTTTTCTTGGAAGTGAAGGGTCTTTTAAACAACCTATTTGTATCTCAAAAAACAAAATGTTATTGATGGCAAAACATAAGAACATACTGTACTTACAATGTCTGAGGATGTCATCCATGCATCGGCTGTCATCCGCATTGGCCAAACTCTGAAGACCTGCCCCACACGGACAGTGTACTTTCATTGGCGGGAAAAGCTGAAAAGAATAGAGAAATTGTAAATAAGTGACGTCAAAACAGCGTCTTGTTTTGCACAGGGCTTAAATGATTAAATTGACTTTTCTTGCAACTGCTACAGTCATATTGCTGAGGCTGAAGCCAATAATTTCAGAGGCAGGATGACAGACATTTACTGATACGCCCGAAAAACTAATGACGAAAACTGACCGATAG
The DNA here is from genome assembly GCA_963680895.1 of Fragum sueziense. Lineage (NCBI taxonomy): Eukaryota > Metazoa > Mollusca > Bivalvia > Cardiida > Cardiidae > Fragum > Fragum sueziense. The sequence goes on from OY804601.1 coordinate 31,207,329, forward strand.
AGTAACGAAACGCAAAGATACTATTCTTTACTATCATCAGCATTTTCTTCTTTTGTCACAATGTTTTCTTGGATGTGAAGGATCTTTCAAACAGCCTATCTTTCTCAAAAGACAAAATGTTATTGATGGCAGACATAAGAGTACACTGTACTTACCACGTCTGAGGCTGGCATCCATGCTCCGGCTTTCATCTGAAGGTGTCAATCATGGGCCCCGGATTGGCCAAACTCTGAAGACCTGCCTCACGTGGACGGTGTACTTTCATTGGCGGGAACAGGAATCCAGGAACACATCTGAAAAACATCTAGAAGTTGTAAGTGACAATGCCAAAACATGAGAATATACTCACGTCTGAGGCTGTCATCCATGCTTCGGCTGTCATTTGACGCTGTAATCCGCATTGGCCATACTCTGCAGACCTGCCCCACACAAGCAGTGTACTTTCTTTGGCCGGAACAGAAATCGAGGACCACGCCCTGAAAAGACGGAGAAATTTTGAGTAAGTGACATCAATACAGCGTCTTGATTGGGACAGGGTTTAAACAACTAAACTGACTTTTCTTGAAACTGCTATGGTCATATTGCTCTCACAGGCATGATGACAGACATTTATTGATACGCCCGAAAAACTAAGGACAACAACCGGCCAACAGTGTAACAAAAACCCAAAATACTATTCTTTACTATCATCAGCATTTTCTTCTTTTGTCTCAATGTTTTCTTGGAAGTGAAGGGTCTTTTAAACAACCTTTTTGTATCTCAAAAAAACAAAATGTTATTGATGGCAAAACATAAGAACACACTGTACTTACCATGTCTGAGGATGTCATCCATGCTTCGGCTGTCATCCGCATTGGCCAAACTCTGAAGACCTGCCCCACACGGACAGTGTACTTTCATTGGCAGAAAAAGCTGAAAAGAATAGAGAAATTGTAAATAAGTGACGTCAAAACAGCGTCTTGTTTTGCACAGGGCTTAAATGATTAAATTGACTTTTCTTGAGGCAGCTTACTATCATAAGCTGCAAGCATTTTCTTCTTTTGTCTCAATGTTTTCTTGGAAGTGAAGGGTCTTTTAAACAACCTTTTTGTATCTCAAAAAACAAAATGTTATTGATGGCAAAACATAAGAACATACTGTACTTACCATGTATGAGGATGTCATCCATGCTTCGGCTGTCATCCACATTGGCCAAACTCTGAAGACCTGCCCCACACAGACAGTGTACTTTCATTGGCGGGAAAAGCTGAAAAGAATAGAGAAATTGTAAATAAGTGACGTCAAAACAGCATCTTGTTTTGCACAGGGCTTAAATGATTAAATTGACTTTTCTTGAGGCAGCTTACTATCATAAGCTGCAAGCATTTTCTTCTTTTGTCTCAATGTTTTCTTGGAAGTGAAGGATCTTTTAAACAACCTTTTTGTATCTCAAAAAACAAAATGTTATTGATGGCAAAACATAAGAACATACTGTACTTACAATGTCTGAGGATGTCATCCATGCTTCAGCTGTCATCCGCATTGGCCAAACTCTGAAGACCTGCCCCACACGGACAGTGTACTTTCATTGGCGGGAAAAGCTGAAAAGAATAGAGAAATTGTAAATAAGTGACGTCAAAACAGCGTCTTGTTTTGCACAGGGCTTAAAAGATTAAATTGACTTTTCTTGAGGCCGCTTACTATCATAAGCTGCAAGCATTTTCTTCTTTTGTCTCAATGTTTTCTTGGAAGTGAAGGGTCTTTTAAACGTTACAACCTTTTTGTATCTCAAAAAACAAAATGTTATTGATGGCAAAACATAAGAACATACTGTACTTACCATGTATGAGGATGTCATCCATGCTTCGGCTGTCATCCACATTGGCCAAACTCTGAAGACCTGCCCCACACGGACAGTGTACTTTCATTGGCGGGAAAAGCTGAAAAGAATAGAGAAATTGTAAATAAGTGACGTCAAAACAGCGTCTTGTTTTGCACAGGGCTTAAATGATTAAATTGACTTTTCTTGCAACTGCTACAGTCATATTACTGAGGCTGAAGCCAATAATTTCAGAGGCAGGATGACAGACATTTACTCAAAAGACAAAATGTTATTGATGGCAAGCATAAGAGTACACTGTACTTACCACGTCTGAGGCTGGCATCCATGCTCCGGCTTTCATCTGAAGGTGTCAATCATGGGCCCCGGATTGGCCAAACTCTGAAGACCTGCCTCACGTGGACGGTGTACTTTCATTGGCGGGAACAGGAATCCAGGAACACATCTGAAAAACATCTAGAAGTTGTAAGTGACAATGCCAAAACATGAGAATATACTCACGTCTGAGGCTGTCATCCATGCTTCGGCTGTCATTTGACGCTGTAATCCGCATTGGCCATACTCTGCAGACCTGCCCCACACAAGCAGTGTACTTTCTTTGGCCGGAACAGAAATCAAGGACGACGACCTAAAAAGACAGAGAAATTTTGAGTTAGTGAAGTCAATACAGCGCCTTGATTGGAACAGGGTTTAAACCATTTAATTGACTTTTCTTGCAACTGCTACAGTCATATTGCTTTCACACGCACGATGACAGAACTTTACTGACACGTCTGAAAAACTAAGGACAAAAACCGGCAAACAGTGTAACAAAACCTAAAAATACTATTCTTTAGTATAATCAGCATTTTCTTCTTTTGTCTCAATGTTTTCTTAGAAGTGAAGGGTCTTTTAAACAACCTTTTTCTATTAAAAAAAACAACAAATGTTATTGACGGCAAAGCATAAGAACACACTGTACTTACCACGTCTGAGAATGTCATCCATGCTTCAGCTGTCATCCACATTGGCCACTCTCTTAAGACCTGCCCCAGACAGACAGTGTACTTTTGTTGGCGGGAAAAGCTATTGAGGAGTACGCCCTGAAAAGAATAGAGAAATTGTAAATAAGTGACATCAAAACAGTGTCTTGTTTTGCACAGAGTTTAAAAGATTAAATTGACTTTTCTTGCAACTGCTACAGTCATATTGCTGAGGCTAAAGCCAATAATTTCAGAAGCATGATGACAGACATTTACTGATACGCCCGAAAAACTAAGGACAAAAACCGGCCAACAGTGTAACAAAACCTAAAAATACTATTCTTTACTATCATCAGCATTTTCTTCTTTTGTCTCAATGTTTTCTTGGAAGTGAATGGTCTATTAAACATCCTTTTTCTATCAAAAAAAATGTTATTGACAGCAAAACATGAGAACATACTGCACTTACTAGGTCTGAGGATGTCATCCATGCTTCGGCTGTCATCCACATTGGCAAAATTCTGAAGACCTGCCCCACACGGACAGTGTACTTTCATTGGCAGGAAAAACTTAAGAGGAACACGCCCTGAAAAAAATAGAGAAATTGTAAATAAGTGATGTCAAAACAGCATCTTGTTTTGCACTTGGTTTAAACAAGTAAATTGACTTTTCTTGCAACTGCTAGTCATATTGCTGAGGCTAAAGTCAATAATTTCAGAGGCAGGATGACAGACATTTACTGAGGTGCCCCAAAAACTAATGACGAAAACCGACAGACAGAGTAAGGAAACGCAAAGATACTATTCTTTTCTATCATCAGCATTTTCTTCTTTTGTCTCAAAGTTTTCTTGGATGTGAAGGATCTTTCAAACAGCCTATCTTTCTCAAAAAACAAAATGTTATTGACGGCAAAACATAAGAGTACACTGTATTTACCATGTCTGCGGCTGGCATCCATGCTTCGGCTTTCATCTGAGGCTGTCAATCATGGGTCCCGGATTGGCCAAACTCTGAAGACCTGCCCCCGTGGACGATGTACTGTCATTGGCGGGAACAGGAATCGAGGAACACGTTCTGAAAAACATCTATAAGTTGTAAGTGACAATGGCAAAACATGAGAATATACTCACGTCCGATGCCGTCATCCATGCTTTGACTGTCATCTGACGCTGTCATCGGCATTGGCCATACTCTGCAGACCTGCCCCATAAGAACAGTGTACTTTCATTGGCCGGAACAGAAATCGAGGACCACACCCTGAAAAGAACAGAGAAATTTTGAGTGACGTCAATACAGCGTCTTGATTGAGACAGGATTTAAACTATTAAATTGACTTTTCTTGCAACTGCTACGGTCATATTGCTTTCACAAGCATGATGACAGACATTTACTGATATGCCCAAAAAAATTAAGGACAAATACCGGCCAACAGTGTAATGAAACCTAAAAATACTGTTCTTTACTATCATCAGCATTTTCTTCTTTTGTCTCAATGTTTTCTTGGAAGTGAAGGGTCTTTTAAACAACCTTTTTCTATAAAAAAACAAGAGCTGTCCGAAGACAGCGCGCTTGACTTTCTAAGTTGCTAAGTATAAAGGGGGCATAACTCCAAATAGAGTGGTCCCAGGGTCATGGGCCGTGATAGTAAGGTAGAGGGTGTGATGGTGAATAAGTATTCCAAGTTTGGGTTGAATCCCTTTGATAGTATGGAAGTTCTTGATGTTTGAAAAAACTTTAACTTTTGTTGCAACGCCAACGCCGACGCTGATGGCGACGCCCGGGTGACAGTATAAGCTCTCATTTTCTTCGAAAAGTCGAGCTAAAAACATGTTATTGACTGCAAAACATAAGAAGATACTGTACTTACCACGTCTGAGGATGTCATCTGACACTGTCATCCGCAATGGCCATACTCTGCAGACGTGCCCCACACCAACAGTGTACTTTCATTGGTGGGAATCAGCAACTGAGGTCATCTCTCTCTCTAGATGTCTGGTCTGATCTTGCAGACATCAAGGACCATGGTTCTCCATTCTTCTCTGCATTCAGTCAGTCTTATTAGATCAATGGTAGAGACCTGGTAGTTTGTGGCTTTTTGCTTAGACTATCTGTGAACTTTGTCCGCGGTCTTCGTCTGCTTGTAATGCCGTTGATCTTTCCTAACAGCAAACGCTTTTCTAGTCCGTCTGCCCTCATTACATGTCCAAAGAATTTTAATTGACGTTCATGAATGGTGTTGAGGAGTGATCTTTTGTATCCCTCCATTTGCATCACTGCTTCATTTGTAACCTTTTCTGTCCATGAGACCTTCATGATTCTCCTGATAAACCATGTCTCGACTGCTTCCAGGCGACGTTCTGTGTCCTTTATCAATGTCTAACATTCACATCCGTATAGAAGGATGGACCAGATATAGGTTTTCAGGGTTCTGTTTTTTGTTCTGATGCTTATATTTCTGTTCATAAAAATATATTTCATGTTGAATGTAGATTTAGACATACCAATTCTTTTCTTTATTTCAGTGTAACTCTTGCCATCGGAGGTTACTGCATAGCCGATATACACATGTATTTGAAGGTGTTCACTTGTTTAATGGTCTCTCCTTTGCATGTGATGTTACATTTTGGGATGTTATTCTTTTTGGAGATGACCATGTATTCTGTCTTCTTTGTTTTCAGTTGTAACCCTTTCTCTTCACTTGCTTCTATTACTGTTAAGATTCTTTGTAGTTTGTCTTCTGAATCGGCAACAATTGCAGTGTCGTCTGCATATCATATGTGCCGCAAAATCAATTCACTGTAGAGGTTGGAGAGATCAGGTGAGAACACACGACCCTGTCTCACTCCTCTGCGTATTGGTCTGTATTCGCTGCAGTCGTTACCAATTCTGATGGCTGCTTCCTGTTGCCAGTAGAGATTCATGAGGACTCTTAAGATATTTACAATCAATTTTAAGCCCTGTTAGAATGTCAAAAAAATCAGAGTGCCGTACTTTGTCAAACGCCTTCGAGTAATTGATAAAACAGATATATAGGTTTTTCTGTACCTCAATGGATCTTTCCATGAGTGTTTTCAGGGCAAATATTGCATTCCTTGTACCTATGTCGGTCATAAATACGAATTGTGCGTCTGATATTTCTGGATGTATTTTGTTTCTCAATCTACGCATGATTATTCTTAGTAGAACTTTGGTGATGAGGCTCATTAAGCTTATTGTGCGTTGTTGATCACACTCTACTGTTCCAGGTTTCTTAGGGAGGGCAATGTAAACAGACTTCTTCATGTCTTCCCGGATGTTCCCTGTATCATGAATAGTGCTAAGTAATTTTGTGACGGCTCTGATTCCGATTTCATCAAGGGCTGTTATCAGTTCAATTGGAATATTATCAGGTTCCGGTGCCTTGCTTGTTTTCATCTTTTTGAGGGCATTTCTAACGTCATCTTCGAGGATTGCGGGATATTCCTCTTCATTACATAAGTGAGGTGGTGGTCCTCTCTTATCATAGTATAGCTCTTCAATGTATTCCAACCATCTGTTTAGAATGTTTTCTTTTTCCATGAGAATGTCACCTTCTTTAGATTTGATGCATCCAGTTTTGGTCGAAACAATTTTTCCCTGTCAATTCTTGAATCTTCGTGTGCACAATTTTGCTGTCAATAATTGTGTTTCTTTCGATTATAGTGCATTCTGAATTTATCCACTCCTCCTTTGCTTCTTTACATTTTTACTTCACCAGTCTGTCCAGTTCCTTATACTTTTTTCTTCTTTATTTGCTTTCTGTCTTTATTCCATTAAATCTAGATTTTTTTGTTTCACCAATTTTTGGTTTTGCTTTTGATTTGTGGCAGGAATGTGTTCCTGTGCTGCCTCAGTGATACTATCTTTCATCATCTGCCACATTTCTTCTGCATTTGTCAGTTAGTCAAGTGTTTCAAATTTATTTTGTACGATTATCTTATAATGATGCTCTTTGATGATTTGATCACACTGTAGCAGGGTTCAATTGGAGTTTGGGTGCTGTTTTTGCTTTCTTCAGTTTCTTCAGTTTTAGTCTCATCGTGCCAACTACTGGGTTATGTTCACTTCAACAGTCTGCTCCTGGCATAGATTTGCATGATATTTTAAGAGTTCCAGAATTGTTCTTGTAGATCTATCAAAATATAATCAATTTGGGGTTTTTTTCTCACCTTGGCTTTCCTATGTCCAACATCCTCTTGGGTGGTTTTTGAACCACATATTCATAAAAGACACGTTTTGTTCCTTACACCATTCAATAAGACACTCTCCCCTTTCGTTTCTCTCTCCTATCCCAAATAATAAAGTATCATCTGCCTAACACATTGATAAACTGACCAGTTCCCAAACTGTTTCGCTGCTCAGCAGATCATCCGTCACCTGCATGCCATGACTTCACGTACCCTGATCGGGGGGCCAAGTGGGTACTCGACCTTGCCCAAGGGTCTCCCACAGGCTAGCGGAGGGAAGGAGGCGCCTTACTACTCCTTTTGGTGAGTTACTCACCCCGCTACCCATAATCGAGGACCATGCCCTGAAAAGAATAGAGAAATTGTAATTAAGTGGCATCAATACAGTGTCTTCTTTGGGACAGGGTTTAAACCATTACCAAATGATAAAGTTTTAGACTTGTCCAAATTCTAAGATGATGCAGACGACAATATGAATTGAATGAAATTTTGTATTCTTTGATCTTTCAGGGTAGAAAAAAATTGTGGGAAATGAAGGAATTGCTTGTTACAAGCTATTTCTTCATTTTCCGCAATGTTTTTCAAAGCCATTATCTTGTAGGGAGTCAAAAAGAGACATTGTGTGGTAATGGGTTAACAATTCAATTGACTTTTCTTGCAACTGAGCAGCTATGGTCATATTGCTGAGGCTAGAGGCAATGTTTTCAGAGGCATGATGAAAGCATTGTGACAGACATTTACTGATACACCCGAAAAACTAACGACAAAACTGTCCGATAGTGTAACGAAATGCAAAGATACTATTCTTTACTATCATTAGCATTTTCTTCTTTTGTCTCAATGTTTTCTTAGATGTGAGGGATCTTTTAAACAGCGTAACTTTCTTGAAAAAATGTTATTGACTACAAAACAGAATACAAAAAAGAATACACATACTGTACTTACAAGGTCTAAAGCTGGCATCCATGCAGAATGGTGATCCATGCAGAATGGTGATCCATGCAGAATGGTGATCCATGCAGAATGGTGATCCATGCAAAATGGTGATCCATGCAGAATGGTGATGTCGATTTCTTCATGGTAGTTCTAGATGACCTCAGTTGTCTGTCACTAGGAGCAAGTCAACCAGTCCGAGTATTTCTTGACTGGAACAATTCCTTAATCAGAAGTCTGTAACTGGCTGATGTGTAAAGTCTGCTACTTGCTGAAACAGAATGGTATTACTGCTGGCTGAGAGAGAAGGGTATTACTGGTGGCTGAAAAAGAAGGTCATTACTGCTGGCTGAAAGAGAAGGGGATTACTGGTGGCTGAAAGGGAAGGGGATTACTGGTGGCTGAAACAGAAGGGGATTACTGCTGGCTGAAAGAGAAGGTTATCACTGCTGGCTGAAAGAGAAGGGGATTACTGGTGGCTGAAACAGAAGGGGATTACTGCTGGCTGAAACAGAAGGTCATAACTGCTGGCTGAAACAGAAGGGGATTACTGGTGGCTGAAACAGAAGGGGATTACTGCTGGCTGAAACAGAAGGCTATTACTGGTGGCTGAAACAGATCATTACTGGTGGCTGAAACAGAAGGGGATTACTGCTGGCTGAAACAGAAGGTCATTACTGCTGGCTGAAACAGAAGGGGATTACTGGTGGCTGAAACAGAAGGGGATTACTGGTGGCTGAAACAGAAGGGGATTACTGGTGGCTGAAAGAGAAGGGGATTACTGGTGGCTGAAACAGAAGGTTATTACTGGTGGCTGAAACAGAAGGTCATTACTGCTGGCTGAAACAGAAGGTTATTACTGCTGGCTGAAAGAGAAGGCTATTACTGGTGGCTGAAACAGGTCATTACTGGTGGCTGAAACAGAAGGTTATTACTGCTGGCTGAAAGAGAAGGTCATTACTGCTGGCTGAAACAGAAGGGGATTACTGGTGGCTGAAACAGAAGGGGATCACTGGTGGCTGAAACAGAAGGGGATTACTGGTGGCTGAAACAGAAGGCTATTACTGCTGGCTGAAACAAAAGGGGATTACTGCTGGCTGAAACAGAAGGTTATTACTGCTGGCTGAAACAGAAGGTCATTACTGCTGGCTGAAACAGAAGGCTATTACTGCTGGCTGAAACAGAAGGTCATTACTGCTGGCTGAAAGAGAAGGGGACTACTGGTGGCTGAAACAGAAGGCTATTACTGGTGGCTGAACAGAAGGTCATTACTGCTGGCTGAAACAGAAGGTCATTACTGGTGGCTGAAACAGAAGGTCATTACTGCTGGCTGAAACAGAAGGTCATTACTGGTGGCTGAAACAGAAGGTCATTACTGGTGGCTGAAACAGAAGGTCATTACTGCTGACTGAAACAGAAGGTCATTACTGGTGGCTGAAACAGAAGGGGATTACTGGTGGCTGAAACAGAAGGTCATTACTGGTGGCTGAAACAGAAGGTTATTACTGGTGGCTGAAACAGAAGGTCATTACTGGTGGCTGAAACAGAAGGTCATTACTGCTGACTGAAACAGAAGGTCATTACTAGTGGCTGAAACAGAAGGTCATTACTGGTGGCTGAAACAGAAGGGGATTACTGGTGGCTGAAACAGAAGGTCATTACTGCTGGCTGAAACAGAAGGTCATTACTGGTGGCTGAAACAGAAGGGGATTACTGGTGGCTGAAACAGAAGGTCATTACTGGTGGCTGAAACAGAAGGTCATTACTGCTGGCTGAAACAGAAGGTCATTACTGCTGGCTGAAACAGAAGGTCAATACTGCTGGCTGAAACAGAAGGTCATTACTGCTGGCTGAAACAGAAGGTCATTACTGCTGGCTGAAACAGAAGGCTATTACTGCTGGCTGAAACAGAAGGCTATTACTGGTGGCTGAAACAGAAGGTCATTACTGCTGGCTGAAACAGAAGGGGATTACTGCTGGCTGAAACAGAAGGTCATTACTGCTGGCTGAAACAGAAGGTTATTACTGCTGGCTGAAACAGAAGGGGATTACTGCTGGCTGAAACAGAAGGTCATTACTGCTGGCTGAAACAGAAGGTCATTACTGCTGGCTGAAACAGAAGGTCATTACTGCTGGCTGAAACAGAAGGTTATTACTGCTGGCTGAAACAGAAGGGGATTACTGGTGGCTGAAACAGAAGGGGATTACTGCTGGCTGAAAGAGAAGGGGATTATTGCTGGCTGAAACAGAAGGGGATTACTGGTGGCTGAAACAGAAGGTCATTACTGCTGGCTGAAACAGAAGGGGATTACTGCTGGCTGAAACAGAAGGTCATTACTGGTGGCTGAAACAGAAGGTTATTACTGGTGGCTGAAACAGAAGGGGATTACTGCTGGCTGAAACAGAAGGTCATTACTGCTGGCTGAATCAGAAGGTTATTACTGCTGGCTGAAACAGAAGGTCATTACTGCTGGCTGAAACAGAAGGTTATTACTGGTGGCTGAAACAGAAGGTCATTACTGCTGGCTGAAACAGAAGGGGATTACTGCTGGCTGAAACAGAAGGTCATTACTGGTGGCTGAAACAGAAGGTTATTACTGGTGGCTGAAACAGAAGGGGATTACTGCTGGCTGAAACAGAAGGTCATTACTGCTGGCTGAATCAGAAGGTTATTACTGGTGGCTGAAACAGAAGGGGATTACTGCTGGCTGAAACAGAAGGTCATTACTGCTGGCTGAAACAGAAGGTCATTACTGCTGGCTGAAACAGAAGGTCATTACTGGTGGCTGAAACAGAAGGTTATTACTGGTGGCTGAAACAGAAGGGGATTTCTGCTGGCTGAAACAGAAGGTCATTACTGCTGGCTGAATCAGAAGGTTATTACTGGTGGCTGAAACAGAAGGGGATTACTGCTGGCTGAAACAGAAGGTCATTACTGCTGGCTGAATCAGAAGGTTATTACTGGTGGCTGAAACAGAAGGGGATTACTGCTGGCTGAAACAGAAGGTCATTACTGCTGGCTGAAACAGAAGGGGATTACTGCTGGCTGAAACAGAAGGTCATTACTGCTGGCTGAAACAGAAGGTCATTACTGCTGGCTGAAACAGAAGGGGATTACTGGTGCCTGAAACAGAAGGGGATTACTGCTGGCTGAAAGAGAAGGGGATTACTGCTGGCTGAAACAGATGGGGATTACTGGTGGCTGAAACAGAATGTCATTACTGCTGGCTGAAACAGAAGGGGATTACTGCTGGCTGAAACAGAAGGGGATTACTGGTGCCTGAAACAGAAGGGGATTACTGGTGGCTGAAACAGAAGGGGATTACTGGTGGCTGAAACAGAAGGGGATTACTGGTGGCTGAAACAGAAGGGGATTACTGCTGGCTGAAACAGAAGGTCATTACTGCTGGCTGAACAGAAGGTCATTACTGCTGGCTGAAACAGAAGGGGATTACTGCTGGCTGAAACAGAAGGAGATTACTGGTGCCTGAAACAGAAGGGGATTACTGCTGGCTGAAAGAGAAGGGGATTACTGGTGGCTGAAAGAGAAGGGTATTACTGCTGGCTGAAACAGAAGGGGATTACTGGTGGCTGAAACAGAATGTCATTACTGCTGGCTGAAACAGAAGGGGATTACTGTTGGCTGAAACAGAAGGGGATTACTGGTGCCTGAAACGGAAGGGGATTGCTGCTGGCTGAAACAGAAGGGGATTACTGGTGGCTGAAACAGAAGGGGATTACTGGTGGCTGAAACAGAAGGTCATTACTGGTGGCTGAAACAGAAGGGGATTACTGCTGGCTGAAACAGAAGGTCATTACTGCTGGCTGAAACAGAAGGTCATTACTGCTGGCTGAAACAGAAGGGGATTACTGCTGGCTGAAACAGAAGGGGATTACTGGTGCCTGAAACAGAAGGGGATAACTGCTGGCTGAAAGAGAAGGGGATTACTGGTGGCTGAAAGAGAAGGGGATTACTGCTGGCTGAAACAGAAGGTCATTACTGCTGCCTGAAACAGAAGGTCATTACTGCTGGCTGAAACAGAAGGGGATTACTGGTGCCTGAAACAGAAGGGGATTACTGGTGGCTGAAACAGAAGGGGATTACTGGTGGCTGAAACAGAAGGTCATTACTGGTGGCTGAAACAGAAGGTCATTACTGCTGGCTGAAACAGAAGGTCATTACTGGTGGCTGAAACAGAAGGGGATTACTGGTGGCTGAAACAGAAGGTCATTACTGCTGACTGAAACAGAAGGTCATTACTGGTGGCTGAAACAGAAGGTCATTACTGGTGGCTGAAACAGAAGGTCATTACTGGTGGCTGAAACAGAAGGTCATTACTGCTGGCTGAAACAGAAGGTCATTACTGCTGGCTGAAACAGAAGGTCATTACTGCTGGCTGAAACAGAAGGTCATTACTGCTGGCTGAAACAGAAGGTCATTACTGCTGGCTGAAACAGAAGGCTATTACTGCTGGCTGAAACAGAAGGCTATTACTGGTGGCTGAAACAGAAGGGGATTACTGCTGGCTGAAACAGAAGGGGATTACTGGTGGCTGAAACAGAAGGTCCTTACTGCTGGCTGAAACAGAAGGTTATTACTGCTGGCTGAAACAGAAGGTCATTACTGCTGGCTGAAACAGAAGGTCATTACTGCTGGCTGAAACAGAAGGTCATTACTGGTGGCTGAAACAGAAGGTCATTACTGGTGGCTGAAACAGAAGGCTATTACTGGTGGCTGAAACAGAAGGTCATTACTGCTGGCTGAAACAGAAGGGGATTACTGGTGGCTGAAACAGAAGGTCATTACTGCTGGCTGAAACAGAAGGTTATTACTGCTGGCTGAAACAGAAGGTCATTACTGCTGGCTGAAACAGAAGGTTATTACTGCTGGCTGAAACAGAAGGGGATTACTGGTGGCTGAAACAGAAGGGGATTACTGCTGGCTGAAAGAGAAGGGGATTATTGCTGGCTGAAACAGAAGGGGATTACTGGTGGCTGAAACAGAAGGTCATTACTGCTGGCTGAAACAGAAGGGGATTACTGCTGGCTGAAACAGAAGGTCATTACTGGTGGCTGAAACAGAAGGTTATTACTGGTGGCTGAAACAGAAGGGGATTACTGCTGGCTGAAACAGAAGGTCATTACTGCTGGCTGAATCAGAAGGTTATTACTGCTGGCTGAAACAGAAGGTCATTACTGCTGGCTGAAACAGAAGGTTATTACTGGTGGCTGAAACAGAAGGTCATTACTGCTGGCTGAAACAGAAGGGGATTACTGCTGGCTGAAACAGAAGGTCATTACTGGTGGCTGAAACAGAAGGTTATTACTGGTGGCTGAAACAGAAGGGGATTACTGCTGGCTGAAACAGAAGGTCATTACTGCTGGCTGAATCAGAAGGTTATTACTGGTGGCTGAAACAGAAGGGGATTACTGCTGGCTGAAACAGAAGGTCATTACTGCTGGCTGAAACAGAAGGGGATTACTGCTGGCTGAAACAGAAGGTCATTACTGGTGGCTGAAACAGAAGGTTATTACTGGTGGCTGAAACAGAAGGGGATTTCTGCTGGCTGAAACAGAAGGTCATTACTGCTGGCTGAATCAGAAGGTTATTACTGGTGGCTGAAACAGAAGGGGATTACTGCTGGCTGAAACAGAAGGTCATTACTGCTGGCTGAATCAGAAGGTTATTACTGGTGGCTGAAACAGAAGGGGATTACTGCTGGCTGAAACAGAAGGTCATTACTGCTGGCTGAAACAGAAGGGGATTACTGCTGGCTGAAACAGAAGGTCATTACTGCTGGCTGAAACAGAAGGTCATTACTGCTGGCTGAAACAGAAGGGGATTACTGCTGGCTGAAAGAGAAGGGGATTACTGCTGGCTGAAACAGATGGGGATTACTGGTGGCTGAAACAGAATGTCATTACTGCTGGCTGAAACAGAAGGGGATTACTGCTGGCTGAAACAGAAGGGGATTACTGGTGCCTGAAACAGAAGGGGATTACTGGTGCCTGAAACAGAAGGGGATTACTGGTGGCTGAAACAGAAGGGGATTACTGGTGGCTGAAACAGAAGGGGATTACTGCTGGCTGAAACAGAAGGTCATTACTGCTGGCTGAACAGAAGGTCATTACTGCTGGCTGAAACAGAAGGGGATTACTGCTGGCTGAAACAGAAGGAGATTACTGGTGCCTGAAACAGAAGGGGATTACTGCTGGCTGAAAGAGAAGGGGATTACTGGTGGCTGAAAGAGAAGGGTATTACTGCTGGCTGAAACAGAAGGGGATTACTGGTGGCTGAAACAGAATGTCATTACTGCTGGCTGAAACAGAAGGGGATTACTGTTGGCTGAAACAGAAGGGGATTACTGGTGCCTGAAACGGAAGGGGATTGCTGCTGGCTGAAACAGAAGGGGATTACTGGTGGCTGAAACAGAAGGGGATTACTGCTGGCTGAAACAGAAGGTCATTACTGCTGGCTGAAACAGAAGGTCATTACTGCTGGCTGAAACAGAAGGGGATTACTGCTGGCTGAAACAGAAGGTCATTACTGGTGGCTGAAACAGAAGGTTATTACTGGTGGCTGAAACAGAAGGAGATTTCTGCTGGCTGAAACAGAAGGTCATTACTGCTGGCTGAATCAGAAGGTTATTACTGGTGGCTGAAACAGAAGGGGATTACTGCTGGCTGAAACAGAAGGTCATTACTGCTGGCTGAATCAGAAGGTTATTACTGGTGGCTGAAACAGAAGGGGATTACTGCTGGCTGAAACAGAAGGTCATTACTGCTGGCTGAAACAGAAGGGGATTACTGCTGGCTGAAACAGAAGGTCATTACTGCTGGCTGAAACAGAAGGTCATTACTGCTGGCTGAAACAGAAGGGGATTACTGGTGGCTGAAACAGAAGGGGATTACTGGTGGCTGAAACAGAAGGGGATTACTGGTGGCTGAAACAGAAGGGGATTACTGCTGGCTGAAACAGAAGGTCATTACTGCTGGCTGAACAGAAGGTCATTACTGCTGGCTGAAACAGAAGGGGATTACTGCTGGCTGAAACAGAAGGAGATTACTGGTGCCTGAAACAGAAGGGGATTACTGCTGGCTGAAAGAGAAGGGGATTACTGGTGGCTGAAAGAGAAGGGTATTACTGCTGGCTGAAACAGAAGGGGATTACTGGTGGCTGAAACAGAATGTCATTACTGCTGGCTGAAACAGAAGGGGATTACTGTTGGCTGAAACAGAAGGGGATTACTGGTGCCTGAAACGGAAGGGGATTGCTGCTGGCTGAAACAGAAGGGGATTACTGGTGGCTGAAACAGAAGGGGATTACTGGTGGCTGAAACAGAAGGTCATTACTGGTGGCTGAAACAGAAGGGGATTACTGCTGGCTGAAACAGAAGGTCATTACTGCTGGCTGAAACAGAAGGTCATTACTGCTGGCTGAAACAGAAGGGGATTACTGCTGGCTGAAACAGAAGGGGATTACTGGTGCCTGAAACAGAAGGGGATAACTGCTGGCTGAAAGAGAAGGGGATTACTGGTGGCTGAAAGAGAAGGGGATTACTGCTGGCTGAAACAGAAGGTCATTACTGCTGGCTGAAACAGAAGGGGATTACGGCTGGCTGAAACAGAAGGGGATTACTGGTGCCTGAAACAGAAGGGGATTACTGGTGGCTGAAACAGAAGGGGATTACTGGTGGCTGAAACAGAAGGTCATTACTGGTGGCTGAAACAGAAGGTCATTACTGCTGGCTGAAACAGAAGGTCATTACTGGTGGCTGAAACAGAAGGGGATTACTGGTGGCTGAAACAGAAGGTCATTACTGCTGACTGAAACAGAAGGTCATTACTGGTGGCTGAAACAGAAGGTCATTACTGGTGGCTGAAACAGAAGGTCATTACTGGTGGCTGAAACAGAAGGTCATTACTGCTGGCTGAAACAGAAGGTCATTACTGCTGGCTGAAACAGAAGGTCATTACTGCTGGCTGAAACAGAAGGTCATTACTGCTGGCTGAAACAGAAGGTCATTACTGCTGGCTGAAACAGAAGGCTATTACTGCTGGCTGAAACAGAAGGCTATTACTGGTGGCTGAAACAGAAGGGGATTACTGCTGGCTGAAACAGAAGGGGATTACTGGTGGCTGAAACAGAAGGTCCTTACTGCTGGCTGAAACAGAAGGTTATTACTGCTGGCTGAAACAGAAGGTCATTACTGCTGGCTGAAACAGAAGGTCATTACTGCTGGCTGAAACAGAAGGTCATTACTGGTGGCTGAAACAGAAGGTCATTACTGGTGGCTGAAACAGAAGGCTATTACTGGTGGCTGAAACAGAAGGTCATTACTGCTGGCTGAAACAGAAGGGGATTACTGGTGGCTGAAACAGAAGGTCATTACTGCTGGCTGAAACAGAAGGTTATTACTGCTGGCTGAAACAGAAGGGGATTACTGCTGGCTGAAACAGAAGGTCATTACTGCTGGCTGAAACAGAAGGTCATTACTGCTGGCTGAAACAGAAGGTCATTACTGCTGGCTGAAACAGAAGGTTATTACTGCTGGCTGAAACAGAAGGGGATTACTGGTGGCTGAAACAGAAGGGGATTACTGCTGGCTGAAAGAGAAGGGGATTATTGCTGGCTGAAACAGAAGGGGATTACTGGTGGCTGAAACAGAAGGTCATTACTGCTGGCTGAAACAGAAGGGGATTACTGCTGGCTGAAACAGAAGGTCATTACTGGTGGCTGAAACAGAAGGTTATTACTGGTGGCTGAAACAGAAGGGGATTACTGCTGGCTGAAACAGAAGGTCATTACTGCTGGCTGAATCAGAAGGTTATTACTGCTGGCTGAAACAGAAGGGGATTACTGCTGGCTGAAACAGAAGGTTATTACTGGTGGCTGAAACAGAAGGTCATTACTGCTGGCTGAAACAGAAGGGGATTACTGCTGGCTGAAACAGAAGGTCATTACTGGTGGCTGAAACAGAAGGTTATTACTGGTGGCTGAAACAGAAGGGGATTACTGCTGGCTGAAACAGAAGGTCATTACTGCTGGCTGAATCAGAAGGTTATTACTGGTGGCTGAAACAGAAGGGGATTACTGCTGGCTGAAACAGAAGGTCATTACTGCTGGCTGAAACAGAAGGGGATTACTGCTGGCTGAAACAGAAGGTCATTACTGGTGGCTGAAAGAGAAGGTTATTACTGGTGGCTGAAACAGAAGGGGATTTCTGCTGGCTGAAACAGAAGGTCATTACTGCTGGCTGAATCAGAAGGTTATTACTGGTGGCTGAAACAGAAGGGGATTACTGCTGGCTGAAACAGAAGGTCATTACTGCTGGCTGAATCAGAAGGTTATTACTGGTGGCTGAAACAGAAGGGGATTACTGCTGGCTGAAACAGAAGGTCATTACTGCTGGCTGAAACAGAAGGGGATTACTGCTGGCTGAAACAGAAGGTCATTACTGCTGGCTGAAACAGAAGGTCATTACTGCTGGCTGAAACAGAAGGGGATTACTGGTGCCTGAAACAGAAGGGGATTACTGCTGGCTGAAAGAGAAGGGGATTACTGCTGGCTGAAACAGATGGGGATTACTGGTGGCTGAAACAGAATGTCATTACTGCTGGCTGAAACAGAAGGGGATTACTGCTGGCTGAAACAGAAGGGGATTACTGGTGCCTGAAACAGAAGGGGATTACTGGTGGCTGAAACAGAAGGGGATTACTGGTGGCTGAAACAGAAGGGGATTACTGGTGGCTGAAACAGAAGGGGATTACTGCTGGCTGAACAGAAGGTCATTACTGCTGGCTGAAACAGAAGGGGATTACTGCTGGCTGAAACAGAAGGAGATTACTGGTGCCTGAAACAGAAGGGGATTACTGCTGGCTGAAAGAGAAGGGGATTACTGGTGGCTGAAAGAGAAGGGTATTACTGCTGGCTGAAACAGAAGGGGATTACTGGTGGCTGAAACAGAATGTCATTACTGCTGGCTGAAACAGAAGGGGATTACTGTTGGCTGAAACAGAAGGGGATTACTGGTGCCTGAAACGGAAGGGGATTGCTGCTGGCTGAAACAGAAGGGGATTACTGGTGGCTGAAACAGAAGGGGATTACTGGTGGCTGAAACAGAAGGTCATTACTGGTGGCTGAAACAGAAGGGGATTACTGCTGGCTGAAACAGAAGGTCATTACTGCTGGCTGAAACAGAAGGTCATTACTGCTGGCTGAAACAGAAGGGGATTACTGCTGGCTGAAACAGAAGGGGATTACTGGTGCCTGAAACAGAAGGGGATAACTGCTGGCTGAAAGAGAAGGGGATTACTGGTGGCTGAAAGAGAAGGGGATTACTGCTGGCTGAAACAGAAGGTCATTACTGCTGGCTGAAACAGAAGGGGATTACTGCTGGCTGAAACAGAAGGGGATTACTGGTGCCTGAAACAGAAGGGGATTACTGGTGGCTGAAACAGAAGGGGATTACTGGTGGCTGAAACAGAAGGTCATTACTCCTGGCTGAAACAGAAGGTCATTACTGCTGGCTGAAACAGAAGGTCATTACTGGTGGCTGAAACAGAAGGGGATTACTGGTGGCTGAAACAGAAGGTCATTACTGCTGGCTGAAACAGAAGGTCATTACTGCTGGCTGAAACAGAAGGTCATTACTGGTGGCTGAAACAGAAGGTCATTACTGCTGGCTGAAACAGAAGGTCATTACTGCTGGCTGAAACAGAAGGTCATTACTGCTGGCTGAAAGAGAAGGCTATTACTGGTGGCTGAAATGGAAGGTTATTACTGGTGGCTGAAACAGAAGGGGATTACAGGTGATTACTGGTGGCTGAAATGGAAGGTTATTACTGGTGGCTGAAATGGAAGGCTATTACTGGTGGCTGAAATGGAAGGCTATTACTGGTGGCTGAAATGGAAGGGGATTACTGGTGGCTGAAATGGAAGGCATTACTGGCAGCTGAAATGGAAACGCGTTACTGGCGGCTGAAATGGAAAGGTCAAATCAAGAATATACTCACGTCAGAGTCTGTCATCCATGCTTCGGCTGCCATCTGACGCTGTCATCCAGATTGGCCATTCTCTGCAGACCTGCCCCACACGGACAGTGTACTTTCATTGGCGGAAATCAGCAATCGAAGACCACGCCCTGAAAAAAAAAATTGTAAGTAAGAGACATCAAAAACAGCGTCTCCTTTGGGACAAGGTTTAAATAGACTTTTCTTGCAACTGCTACTGTCATATTGAAAATAATTTAAATTGGTCAAGTATTAACAAAAATATTGATGATTTTCTTAAATCCCGAGTTACGTTATCAACCACCGTGCATTTGGGATATTAACACTGGATACTTCTACCACACTTGCTTTTAAACCTTTTTGTTTGCACAGATAAAGTTTTAAACAAGAGGGCCATGATAGCTCTGTATCGCTCCACTGGCTTTTAGAACTTAGACTTTAAGACTTTTAAGACTACGGAATTCCTCAGAAAATGTAACAAATGTCTATCCCAAGAAGATTCTTGCTACACAGCAATGAAATCCAATAAGTGGTTATGAAGGAGAAATGTTTTTTAAGTTTGCTTCAAATTACACTATGCTTCATATAGCCAAAAATAAACCCATCCAACAGTGGCTATCTTTTTCATCCAATCAAATTTTTTTAACACTTTCCCAAACGGCAAAATTTGAGGGTGATCCACTTCCAAAACTACCACAAATGACAAAATGGATGTAAGGAAAGATTGGTTATCAGATTCTTATGGATTCTAACTTTTTCTAACATCTCATCTTTGTTCAGCAGCAGCTTTCAAATTGGATCATGCTAAATTTTGTCATTTGGGAAAGGGTTAAACAACTGTGTTTGTGCAGATAAACTTTCAAAAAGCGTTTTGACATCTCTAATAGGAAATCCTTGGGAAAACATTGAGACAAAAGGAGAAAATGCTAATAACAAGCATTTCTCTTTTTGCCTAAATATTTTCTTGTTTATATTGTGCATAAATTAGGGATGGTAATGAGTACCAATTTTACTAATCGAGTACTCGATCACCCATCCGATAACATGTTTATAACCGATATATGCAGCATATCTTCGGTATAAATATATCTTTAGATGACTTTTGATCAGTACTTTATTTGAGAAAAACGGACAATTGTTAGATATGTGATGAGAATTACAGAAAGTGTCAAAATCTTTCCATTAAACTCATGAAAAATAATATAAAAAAGCCTTGTTATTCATCACGTAGCAAAGCGTTCCTAATATTTACACATGTTAAGAGATATACACAAGTCACTATAGATTTAAAGGGAGGCATTGTTAAACTTTCTTGAATTAATTTGCGTGTAATCGGGAATGAGATGCTTCTTCTTCGAGAAACAAATAGCAATAGAATAAAATTTTAACAATAATCCAATAATTGGCTGATCGAATATTGCATAAACCAATCAGCTCTAAGGTAAATCTTACGGACGTCCAATTAAAATGCATCGCCCGAAATCGGAGCAAAGGGCGGCGAAGGTGCGAACATTTATGACATTGTTTGACAGTGAGAACAATAGCTGTTGGCACTTGATTGCAAATTAGGACAATATCGAGGGATAAGATAATCGGCGTACGACTAGGTGTTACATATTCTACACTTTGCACGGTACAGTATTGGAAAAGAGCGATCGATATTTTCAACAACTTGAGTTTGGATACAAATTTTCATTTTTCTGCCAATATTATTTTTTTCTTTCCGATTACTCGATTTAAGTGATATCGGTAATCGATACTCGGACGTTCGAATGAGTACTCGATTGATAGAGTACCGGTACTCGTTCCCATCCCTAGCATAAATCATCTCTCTATCAACATCTATCGTGACCTATGCAGCAACTTTTGAATTGGACCACCCTAAAATTATCTAGGAAAGGGAAAAACCATTGTGTTAACACTTTCCAAAGCAAGATTCAGTTTTGGTGTCCCTAAAGAAAAATCTCCAGAAAACATTGAGGCAAAAGGAAATAATGTATAATGATGATAATCAGCATTTTCACCTTTGCCTCAATATTTTTTGTGTCACATTGCACATCCTATGTTCATTAGTATACAATAAGCCGTCTGCAAATCCTTGCAATTTGGACAACCCCATTATTTTGTAGTTTGGTGAAGAGTTAAGGGTACTTACCAATTGTGTTCTGGCTGTGATTTCTTATGCAGTTGGAGCATCTATCCATGTTGTCACAAATGCGTATGCAGTAGCCAAAAATCCAGTGTTGTAGTCTCATTAATTTGTAACAAGTTTCATAGCAAAATATATCTGTATCTGAAAAATAGCAGCAGAGAGAAAAATTACAACTACATAATTAGGTTAACCAATACAAAAACGACAGGACTTTAAGACTGTTCAATTTCAAAGCTGTTGCAGACAACAACAAGAGCTGTCCGAAGACAGCGCGCTCAACTTTCTACGTCGCTTAGTATAAAGGGGGCATAACTCCAAATATAGTGGAACCAGGGTCATGGGCCCTGGTAGTAAGGTAGAGGGTGTGATGGTGAATATTCCAAGTTTGGGTTGAATCCCTTTGATAGTATGGAAGTTATTGATGTTTGAAAAACTTTAACCTTTGTTGCAACGCCGACGCCAACGCCAACGCTGACGCCGACACCCGGGTGATAGTATTAGCTCTCATTTTCTTCGAAAAGTCGAGCTAAAAATGATAAAAAAGATGTGATTTGTGTGCAAATAGCCAGGAAAATATTGAGACAAAAGAAGAAAATCATGACTATTTAAATATAAGCATTTTCTTCAGTTTGGCTCAATCTTTTCCCTAGGAAGCCAGTTGTACAAACGAGGCCTTGTTTGGGAAAGGGATAACCAATTCACACCTAAACATACCTTTAAATGACAGCCAACAAAATAAAAGCTTAGGAAAACATGGGAAACAAATAAATTGCTTTTGACAAGCAATTTCTTCATTTCACACAATGTTTTCTGTCCAAAAATCTAAATTTTGTTTACTTGAAATTGTTGTCCGCAAAAGCTTTGAAGTTGGATTATCCTAAAATTTTGCCGTCAGGTAATGGGTTGATTATTCCTCTCACTAATAGTAAAATTTTACTCTTATTTTAACCATTTCCAAAACGACAAAATTTTAGGGTGATCCAATTTGAAAGCTGCTGTAGACAATAAATTGATGTAATGAAAGGTAAAACAAGAGTTGTCCGCAGACATGGTCCCAAATGAAAGGTCTTGGTGGGAAGTATCCATGTGTGAAATATGTGACCCGTCACACTAAAAGGGACCTTATCGGGGGTGTGAAAAATATCGACCCTAGTCAGTCTGCGCAGTCCGCGCAGCCAGACTAGGGCCGACACTTTTCACTTTTAGGTAAATTTCTAAATCTGGAATTGTTTCCCTATCTTACTATATGTTCATTTGTCGCATACGGGATCTGGTTGACCTGTACAGAGTCTGACAAGTTTGTCAAAATTTGGATTTTTGGAGTTCGGATAAGGTCCCTTTTAGCGTGACGGGTCACATATCAAGGCTGTATCTCTAATAGTGCCTGAGATAATGGACCAGGTTAAAGTTTTTGAAGACGCGACGCTGATGCCGACACTAGGGCTGCGACATTAGCTACCCAGACATAAAGTCCCGGCTCGCTAAAAATGTACATAATAAAGCACAGAAAACATTGAGGCAAAAGGGGAAATGCTGATTATCAGCATTTTCTTCTTTGGCTCAATGTTTTCCCAAGCAAAGTCTCCTAGGGATGTCAAAACCAGGTCTTGTTTGGGAAAGGGTCAACAAGATCCGGTTTTGACATCTTTAATGGAAAAGTTCAAGGAAAACATTGAGGCAAAAGAAGAAAATGCTGTTAATCAGTAATTTCGCCTTTACCTCAATATTTACTTTCCTACATTGTTTACAAATTAATGTTCATTACAATTTGCCGTCTGCAAGTCCTTGCAAACTTGGACAATGCCAATATTTTGTCATTTGGTAAATTGTTAAGTGTTTTACAATTGT
Organism: Fragum sueziense; assembly: GCA_963680895.1. Taxonomy (NCBI): domain Eukaryota; kingdom Metazoa; phylum Mollusca; class Bivalvia; order Cardiida; family Cardiidae; genus Fragum; species Fragum sueziense. Next base: position 31,230,261 of record OY804601.1, read on the forward strand.
TTTCTGGCTGTGATTCATTGTGCAGTTGGAGCATCCATTTACACGGTGGATAATCACGTGATACAATATTTTCAGAAAATCTTCAATAATTTTGTAAATACTCGACCAATTTGAATTCAGTTTGAAGCAAAGAATGTGGACAGACGTCATGCACTAGAGAGACATAATTGATTTTTTAAAAAACAACTGATAAAAAAAGTTATTGAAGAGAAACCAAAATTTTATCTTCAATAACTTTTTTATCAGCTGATTTTCAAAAATACAACATGTCCAGCTTATTCCTGGCATTTTTCCACCTTCTCTGCTTCAAACTGAATTCAAATTGGTCAAGTATTAAAAAGCTATTGAAGATTATCGGAAATTCTGAGTCACGTGATTATACACTGTGTCCATGTTGTCACAAATGCTTGAGCAGAAGTCAAAAACTCCAGTGTTGTAGTCCAAGTTTAAAAGTGGAATGCGTAAAGAAGTGCTTTACCAAATATGGTCTGTCTATGATTTGTTTTGTGCAGCTTGGCGTCAAAACCAGGTCTTGTTTAGGAAAGGGTTAACCTATTCCAACATAAGCATACCTTTTTGACGCCCAACAAGATAAAGTCTTGTGGAGAACAATTTCTTCATTTCCAACAATGTTTTCTACCTAAAAAATTTCATTCACTTGAAATTGTCGTCTGCAGCATCTTTAAAATTCCACCAGTGTAAAATTTTGCTGTTTGGTAATGAATTAATTATTCCTCTCTCTTTATCCCTAAGTGAAATGTCTTGTGAAAACATTACGGTAAAAGGAGAAAATGTTCCTAATCAGCAATTTTACTGTTGTCTCAGTATTTTCTGTGTTACATTGTACATACAAAACTTGCATTCATTAGGACACAATACATGACACAGAAACTCCCGAGACAGAGCTGATTATCAGCATTTTCTTCTTTTGGCTAAATGTTTCCCCAAGCCTTTTCTACCAGGGAGCATCAATCCATGTTGTCGCAAATGTTTTAGCAGAAGCCAAAAAAGCTTAAGCAGTAATCCCAACTGTTTATGCCAAGTTTGAAAGAGGAAAGAGTTAATGGTGCTTACCAATTATTGTTCTGGCTGTGATTTCTTGTGCAGTTGGAGCATCAATCCATGTTGTCACAAATTCCTGTGCAGAAGCCGAAAAATCCAGTGTTGTAGTCCCAAATGTTTATCGCAATTTTCAATATGGAAAGAGTAAAGGGTACTTACCAATTGTCACAATTTGTCTTGTGCAGTTGGAGCATCTATCCACAGTGATTTTTTTCCCTAAAAAAACGGTTGTTATTCGGCCCCTTCCCCCTCTCTGAGGAATATACTTTTTTCCCCCATTTCAAATAAATTTTCACCTCCTGGAACTAGATCTTTCTTTGCAAAGAAAAATCCTAATCATATTTAGATTCTAGGCATCTAAAACAGTTCCAATGGTTGTTTGAATGGCTCATTATGAAATACAAGCAAGGTAAATGTATTTATAACACTGTATTTAAGAGTATAAACATGTAATAAAATTTCCCCTTTTTGGACTTTCAGGCGCAAATCTTCCCTTACCTATGGGCCCTGACCGCCTTCCCCAAAAATTAAAAATAAACACTGATCCATGTTTTCACAATTGCTTGTGCAGAAATCAAAAAAAGGCTGGTGTTGTAATCCAAACTATTTGTGCCAAGTTTGAAAGTGGAAAGATTTAAGGGTACTTACCAATTGTGTTCTAGCTGTGGTTTCTTGTGCATCTGGAGCATCTATCCATGTTGTCACAAGTGCTAGTGTCAAAAAAGATGGTGTTGTAGTCCAAACTCTTTATACAAAGTTTCAAAGCAATAAGTCCAGCTGTGTCTGAAACATTGAAGCAGAGAGCAAAATTAGAACTACATGCTTAGGTCAACTCATTTCAAAACTACAGAATTTTAGGGTGGTCCAACTTACAAGCTATTGCAGATGACAAAAATGACAATAATAAAGATATGGTTTGTGTTCAAAATAGCCAGGAGAAAATTGAGGCAAAAGAGAAAGCGCTGTTTATTAACATTCTCTTTCTGGCTCAACATTTTCCCAAGCCCTTTCTACCGGGGGCGTAAAACCAGATTTGTTTGGGAAACGGTAAACCGATTCTTACATAAACATGCCTTGTGACGCCCAATAAGATAAAAGCTCATAAACATTATGGAAAATGAAGAAATTGATTGTGAAAAGCAATTTATTTATTTTCGACATTTTCTAGCCAAACATTTTTTAAAAATTTCATTCAATTGAAATTGTCGTCTGTAACATCTTTGAATTTGGACCAGTTTAAAATTTTACCATCTGGTAATGGTTAATTTTTCCTTTCTCAAGAAAAGAAATTTTACTCTTACCTAAATAAGACTCGATTTTGGCATCTTGAATGAAAAAATGCTGATGATCAATATTTGCTCCTTTTACCTCAATATTTTCTTTGCTATTTTGAACACAAACCATGTTTACATCAACATCTATTTTGTTGTTTGCTTCAGCTCTCAAATTGGACCACCATTATTTTTTGTCAATAGGGTTCTTTTTTTTTTAAATAAACAGTGATCTAAACCGTCACGTAATTTCGGACATACAATTTAGTATTTCATCTGCGGTAATCTAAAACTAATCTAAAATTTGGGGAAAAAAATTGCTCATTTTGAGCATTTTCTCTTTTTCCCATGGTGTTTTATACACAATTATGACAAGTACAATGAAAAAAAAAACATGAATTATTTAACAGTTTTTGTACTATGAAATACCTAAAAGTGCCTGTTTTTGGTGACATTTTTCAAGAAATTAACCCTTTCCCAAACGACAAAATTTGTGTCAAATGTTGCATAGAAAATATTGAGACAAAAGGAAAAACTACTGATTATCAGCAGTTTCTTCTTTTGTTTCAATGTTTTCCCAAGCCTTTTCTTTTAGGGACGTATAGGCCTAAACTAGATCTTGTTTGGGAAAGGGTTAAGCTGTTGCAACTTTTGAAGCTGTATTGGCATTACATCTACTCTGATATACACGAAGCTGAAGTGGGGCCCATACAGCTTATTGGGCTGGGGAGAACACTGCAGTCTGTTTTTAGCACACATTGCTGCTGGGAAACTGTTAGATCTAATTCTGTCCAAAGTTGAAGTGTTTTAATAAATTTCTCCTTTTCCTTTTATACTTTTAGCTCCTTCCTAAACAGCACAGTTCGAGGGATTGGTGCAAAACTATTGTAAGTACATTTTGTAAAATTATACAGGAGAGGGAAAATACTTAGATCTATTGACTTTCTCAAAGTTAAAGACGAAAAAATGTTTTTAAAATTCAAATATCTTTTTAGGTATACAGATTTCGAAACCTAATATTAGAACACATGATGTATTCCGTCCTAAAGATTCAGAAAATGCAAAAAAGTGAATTTCTTGAAAATATGTAGTTACAATAGTTTTGCACTGAGCCATCGAACTGTTTGCCAGAACAACTTTCGCTTCTAGAGACGTAAAAACAACTTATTGATATGAAAGGATAGGAGATGTGCGAGAAATAAGAACGATTGAGGGAAAATGAGAATTGACGATTGATAGGCATTTTTTCTTTTCTATGTTTTAGAATTATTTCTACATTGAGCTTTTTTTGTTGTTGTTTGGGAACGATCTTGGTAACAAACCTAAGCGTTGCAGGAAAAGAGAAAATAATAATTATACTCACACAGTATTTTTTCGTGTTCACGATGATATTTTGAAGTGTAGCGTCTGTCAAAATGGCGTCTCTGGCCTCGACTTGGGTCAGTTGGTGAGCGGTTCTCAACTGCGAAAAATTTGAATCGCGCGCGATCTTTTGTTCGATTAATGGAGATGGATGTTGTGCTAAATATAGTTATGTTTTTGAAAAACCGTCACTATTGTTAAAAAATCCCGTAAAGACGGCCAGATTTCACACGGCAGTGCAGACGAAACGACTTACCATCTAGGCGTGACGGGTATTCCGAACCCCTTTACCTCGTCAGTTGCTGCACACTTTCCACGCTTCGCATATTGTCAGTATTTCCACGTGCATACATTTGTCGCGTCATGTTAAAATGGTTATTCACTGGCGGATGTCGGTCTTTTCACTATTTAGTTTGAGTTTGAGTTTATTGGGGTTTTACGCCGTTTTCAACTACCAGGGTCATATCGCGGCGGCTGGAGCACCTAACCGTGGGTTCCTGGTATTTCTCGCACCAGTACAACCACAATATCCAAACCGAGCCTCCAGCTGCTCTCTCACATAGATGATTCACACCCATTGGTGAGAGACAAATGACTTTTTGTCAAATGTCAGAATGGATACTGGCCGAGCCGGGGTTCGAACTCGAGACCCCTGGATTGACAGACTCCGACGTAACCGACTGAGCTATCCGGGCTCGGCTTTTTCACTATTTAGACGTTTCACTATGGGACGTTTCACAACCAAACGTAGTCTAAACAATTTGATTATTTTCTATATATGCTTTTCATCGTTATTTCAAGAATTTCTGTAGATCTATTAGATCTATGTTTATTGATTTTTTTTTTAAGAAAACACAATTTCTTTTTTAAGTTTTATATTAAAAAAAAAAACATTTCAATCTTATGTTTTGAAAATATTGATATATATAACTCATCGGCTATAAATGTAGAGTTGTATACAAACACTTTACTTCTTGTTGTTGATAAATGGCCCAACACAAACACTTTCTCTTTCGAGAATAAACGAGTAAGTGCATTAATTCGCTCGTTTAGCTCACGATAAATGGTTTGGTAAAGGTTAAAACTATGTATTGGCTTAAATAGTGTTTGTTTACAAGTCTACAGTTATAGCCGATAGACTATAAGACTAACACTTAGAGGTAGGCCTAACTGTTAATTGCCTATATATATTTGAAAATTTTGAGAATCATGTTTTAACTAACTATCTATCTATCCACACTGCAGCACCCTCTTTTGAGTATTTTGTGCAGTTGCGCTGTCTGTGCCGAGATAAAAGTGAGAAAGAGATAAAAGTGTGAAAGTGAAGTTTGATAAAAAGATAAAATAGCGTTAGTGCAAAGAAGATGAAAGCTAAAAAGATTAAAAACAGCGTATCTGCTAGGGTGCCCGGTGGTCAATCTCACAGACTCCCTTTTTGAAGGAGTTCGCGGGGGGGGGGGGGGGGGCAGTCTATTCCTTAGGACAATTGCCGAGGGGTAAAAGGGATTTTGGTAGAAGGTGGCAGAAGTATGGATTTGTCTATAAGTCAGGGGGTGCATATGACGAGTCAATCTGATGGGTCTCTCGAAGTATGTTGGTAGATGGATGGCGACATGGCCATATATAATTTTGTAGAGCATAACAACTCTTGCATCAATACGTCTGTTCGCAAACGACCTCCAGCCAAGCTCATTTATCATTTCAGAGGAACTTTTATATGGGGAGAACCTGCATTTGACCCACCTGGCTGATCTTCTCTGAATCATTTCGATCTTGTTTATATTGTTCATTGGCGGATCTAGAGGGGGGGGGTCAGAGGGGTCCGGACCCCCCTGGCATTGGCCGAAAATTAAATTTTGACTATATAAATTTAGTGCAACATTACATATTTACTACATTTTAAGCCATATTTTTGGCTTGGATCCCCCCCTGGAAAAAATCTTTGGCTTGGACCCCCCTGGAAAAAAATTCTGGATCCGCCCTTGTTGTTCTTAGTGTGGGGCGACCAAACTGAGGAGCAGTATTCAACTTGGGGACGTACCAGAGATTTGTATGCTAGTTCTTTGATCTTTTCATTTTTGGTTTTCACATTTCTTTTGATGAATCTAAGTGTCCTGTTGGCTTTTGACGTGATTGTGTTGATATGTTCGTTCCAGCTTAGGTCCCTCGAGATGGTAACACCAAGATACTTAGCCGAGTTTGTAGATTCGAGTACCTGGCCATGGAGTGTGTACTGAGTGTCCAGTGGTTTCTTGGCGCTGGTAATATGGAGTACCTGACATTTACTTGGGTTAAACTCCATGTCCCAGGCTCGTTCTCATGTCTGTAGTGTATCTAGGTCTGCTTGCAGGGTGTCTCTGTCATCCGAGGAACCAACAGTAAGGTAAACGGCCGTGTCATTGGCAAAGAGTCTTACCTGTGACTTAATATTCTGGGGTAGGTCATTAATGTGGAGCAGGAAGAGGAGAGGCCCAAGCACAGATCCTTGAGGCACTCCAGATGTCACAGGAACCCCCGCCGAACTCTCCCCCTCCAGCACTACTGCCTGACAAGGAAGGCCCTAATCCAATTGAGGGTACTTCCTTTCACACCATGCTGGTGCAGTTTAAAAAGGAGTTTGGAATGGCTGACCTTGTCAAATGCTTTAAATACTGAAGTCAAGCAGGACAAGGTCAACCTGCTTTCCATCTACCAGTTGCCTGCCCAGGTCTTCAACAAGTTGGATGAGTTGGGTTACGCATGATCTTCTTTCCCGAAAGCCATGTTGCAAATCATAGAGAATGTTGTACTTGTTATTAAGTGTTTTGTGAGTTTGGATGCAATTATTATGCTCCATCACCTTGCATAGAATACATGTCAAGGAGATGGGCCTATAATTGGCAGGGTCGCTTTTGTTTCCCTTCCTGAAGACCGGGCTGACATTTGCTTTCGTCCAATCGGTGGGCCAGACAATATACCCAACAAAACTGAAAGAATGTTCTACCGAACTGGAACCTTGCTTCATCCTCTTTCAACTCTCTTTGGACACAGGCGAGTTACCAAAGGTATTACAAAAAAGGAGATAAACATCGAGCAGAAAGTTACCGCTAATTACCGCCCTGTATCCCTAACATCGGTACCCTGCAAGTTACTGGAACACATTATCTGCCGCCACATGATGAAACATTTTGAAAAGAACAACATTCATACAAACCTAAACCATGGATTCAGAACAGACTATTCCTGCGAGACACAACTCATAACAACCATCAAGGACTTCCTGACACAATATGACATATCGAAACAAGTAGACGTTGCAATTTTAGACTTCTCTAAGGCATTTGATACAGTTCCTCACAAAAAAACCTCCTCTACAAACTTGAACACTATGGGATCAATGGAAACATTATAAACTGGCTGTCAACAGTTCTTACGGAAAGGACTATGAGAACAGTAGTGGAAGGCAAATACTCAAAATCAGTCCCATCAGCTTCAGGTGTACCACAGGGAACCGTCCTTGGACCACTCTTATTCCTATGTCACATCAACGACCTTCCTGGCAGAGTAAAGTCAAACGTACGCCTATTCGCCGACAATTGCATCATATACAGAACTATAAATTCATACAAAGATCAAATCACTCTACAAGAAGACCTGGAAATTTGGGCAAAGGACTGAGGTATGCGGTTCAACGCTAAAAAATGCTACATCCTAAGCATCAATAAAAAGATTTCTACACCTTAGATCACCCATTCTTCAAAAAACTGCACAATTAGAAATACAAAAATCTGAAAAACCGACCATTCTGAAAAACTGAGTTTTTGACTTATTCTTGCAAAATATTTGTTGAAATTATAGAATCTAATTTTAGTGTACCCAAACAAAGCCGGATTTTTTCAATTTTTGGATCCAAACACAGTGACGTCTATGCATGATAAGATACGTTATGGTGTTTGGTTTTCCTGTTAACACATTGGTTTTGTCTATTGGCGTTGAGAGACGATTCAAATTATATTTCCGCTAGATCAAGAATTTACTGTATTGCGAGAAAATGATGATTTATTGACTTGTTAAAAAAAATTAAGGCCTTAAAGTTCGAACTTAAAGGAAACACCGTTTCTCTTATTATTTTTTGTTTGTTTTGAATGAAATTAATAGACCTTGTGTGCAATACAATAAACTACTGCTGAAAATTATAAAGATTAACTACCACTTAATTGAATTATAACACAAAAGTTTTCTAATTCTAACTTATTTAGCCCCAGTGATTGTCACAAGGTAAGTAACCGTGCCGTAACGTATCTTATTTTAAAACGAAATCTCTATCTTTGAACATGTATAAATTGCCGTATTTTATATCTATTTGGTGCAAAGTGAAAGGAATATCTGTGGGCTTAGGCGTTGATTAGAAATGCACTGGTTTCAAGCTTGAATTATAGAAGACAGTCCGAGAAATAAGAATTAAACAAGATACCAATATAATGGAAATGCTTAATTGTGTCATTGTTATAGGATAATTGCACCAAATACCCTTTCTAACCTCTTTGTAACAATTGTCATTTAAACATAAACAGGAAATGATAAAATGTTAAAGTAAAACTAGCCAATGCAGCACTTATTTTGGAAACAATGTAATCAAAATGGTTCGTAACGTATCTTATGATTTCATTTGTTTCATTGTTTCAAATAATTCAAGGACTTCGTGAAGTATTATTAAAAGACACATGGGTTTTTGTGTGCCAACTGGGTGAACGATTCTACAAAGAATGTTATCAGAAATTTTCCATATCTTGTCTACCTTTGTAGGCTATTGGAATAAAATTGGGTGTTTGCATTGGTTTCTTTCATTTATTGTGTAAAAATGGCGATTTCATTTAGATGGATTTCTAATTATGCGTCAAAAGTATACTATGTTCGAAAAGAAGTCCAAGTGGATAGTCCAATTTGATCTCATTAGTTTTTTATTACCATGATTTAATTGAGCGTCACGTATCTAATCATAACGTATCTTATTCATTAATTAGTTTTTGAAGAAATTCACCAGGAATAAACAGAACAGAACAGAACAAAGTTTTATTAAGACTTGTACATAACATACATCGTCTAAATACACAATTCTTGCGTAACAAAGCGTGAATAATGGCAAATGCATCCACCCTTCGATCACACACACAAACACACGCACACAAACACACACACAAACTCACACACGTACAAAAATATGAGTGATATATGGTCGCTTTTCCACGAAAACCACACACCCACAGCTTGTTTAAAGCTGCAGTTACGTGGTTTTCGCTGAAAAGCAGCAATATATAGGTTGTTGTATATAATTTTGAAAGTAATGTGATGGTAAATACTGAAATCTAGCTTTAAAGTGACATTTCAGAATTTTTTTTGTCATAAATTTTACTTTTATTTTTATCTGAAGGGGCATATTTCCTTATGCAAATTCTGAAAATTTCAAGCCAAAATATTGTGCCGTTCACGAGAAATTTATATTTTTGTGTTAAAATTGAACAAATTGTTGTGGACAACAGTTCGGATTTATATGCAATTTATCGATTTTGTCTCAACTTTAAATGCGTGTTTCTCGCTTATCAGTAACAACTTCAAAAAACTGATTGCATTTATGTTCATTAGAATAATCAGTTTTAGTATCAAGACATACTTTAAAAATTGAAATCAAAATGAAATGTCCCTTTAACTGAGAGGGAGAGTAGAGTTCAATCCCAAATGATTCTTAATAGTTTAACAATTCACAATATTTTTCAAAGAAAATGATAGAGTCTATAAATGTATTATGATCCTTTCCAAACACCAGATAATAGTGCAAGTCTGAAATCAAATTAGTTGCAGATGAATTAAACCGGTATGTATTTTTGTTTTTATTCGTATAGTAAGTTTTGTGAGAAAAGAAGAACTTTAGGCTGGTTGTTAGCACTTTCATCCTTTCTCTCAAAACTTCCCAACGTATGTGTGATTCAACATCAAACCGGGACTTATTTTGGAAAGGATAGAACATGTCAAAATGGTTCGATTAAGTCTAAATGGTATTTAGTTTGTTCTCTCTACATTTTAAACAATGTTTCAAGTAAATGGCTAACTTAGTAAGCGTGTTTACATTTTGGCTTTTGAAAAGTTTACAAAATTTATACATAGATGGTTAAATATAATAATACTTATCAATATATTTACGTCTTAATTCGCGGTATGTTGGACATGTCAAACAGAAATGATAGAGATCTTCGATTTCATTTTTGCCACATACAATACATAAACGTTCATTTCGTGGCAAACGAGTTGGTCCATATCTACCTGTTTGAATTCTGAGGGGATGTGCCGATAGCCTAAATTTTGTTAAGTAGAATCTCAAGTCGTATGGGATTACGTTTAGATATTTCTCATATTGAAACTCTGTTTTAAAAGTTACGTATTCCTGTAAAATAGAGCTTCTATTTAATGCGGCATGCCACTCCTGAATATAACAGTCTACAACTCGCTGTTTAAATACTGATGGGAATGCTTGCATATAGTCTAGGTTGATATTATAGAAATGATCCGAAAATCCATATGTGTCAAGCAGTGTCTTTACTTTAGACACCCAGTTAGATTTACCATTAAAAGAATCTTGAAGCAATACATTATACATCTTACTCAAAATAATATTATCTGTAGTTAATAATTTACACCAATATTTTACAATTCTATAATAACGTGTTATATACAGGGGATATCTGCATAGCTCGCCATAAACACCCACGGAACTTGAATTTCTTGGCAATCGTAAAATACGCTTACAAAATTTTAAGTGTACGCGTTCTAACTCCTTTGATTTAGTTAAACCCCACGTTTCTGAAGAATAATTCATTACAGCGCCTACATGTACAAAAGAGTCGAAAAGTTGACATAAAGTGTTTGGGCGAAGTGGCAACTTCTTACAATTTATAAGTAACACGGACAATGCTTTTGTTGCTTTTCCAACTATATACTCAATATTTGGCCCGAAATTACCATTGTATTTGAAAACAGTTCCCAAGTAATTAAAACAATCAACAATTTCTAAATCTTGACCATCGTAAGTCCATTTCTCATTTATACGTAAGTTTGATTTTTTTTCTCTAAAAACCATTACTTTTGTTTTGCTACTATTTACTTCGAGTCCCCATTGATTACAATATCTATGTAAAAGATTTAAATTTTCTTGTAACTAGCTTGGTGAGTCGCCGAACAAAGCCATGTCGTCTGCAAATAACAATAAAGTTAAAACGATATCATCGATATAAAGGCCAGAGTCACATTTATTTTGTAAAAATAATTCTAAATCCTCTAAGAATAGAGACACTAAAACAGGAGAGAGAACCTCTCCTTGTCTTAATCCGACCGAATAATAGAAGAAATCCGAATAATTATTACAATGTTTAACACATGACTTAACCTCTTCATACATGTCTTTAATAATTCTTAAAACTTTACCTTGTATACCAGATTTAAATAACTTTAACCACAGTGCGTTCCTGTAAATACTGTCGAAACACTTTTTAAATCAATAAATGCAACATATATAATCTTTTATTAGAGTTAAGATAATGTTGGAATATAGAATTCAATGCAAAAATGGCGTCGACCGTAGACGCATTCTTTTTAAACCCAAACTGGGCATCCGAAATGCTGTTGTACTTTTCTCAGAAATTAACTATACGCTGATTCAAAACCGAAGTGAATAATTTTGACATACAACTAAGAAGGGTAACTCCTCGGTAATTATTGACGTCCTGCTTATCTCCCTTTTTAAACAAAGGAACAATAATTCCTTCCCTCCACGCATGGGGGAAATGACCAGTATTCAAAATTGCATTAAAAATATCACATATGTATGGTGACAAAATGTCGACACTAGCAATGAAGTATTCATTTAGTAAAGAATCGTTTCCATGTGCTTTATTGCTTTTTAACCGTTTAACCGCTTTCAGAATAAAGTGCGCTGGTTTATTATGCTGCAAATTAGTTTTTCCAAAGAAGGTTTGGAATCATTTAGTATATCACATGTATGAAAAATGGTGAAAGATTCGAAATAAAAGTCGGTTTAAGCCGTAACGTATCTTATGAAAAAAATGGGGGGATTCTTGTTTTTGAACTTTGATGTTGTTTTATTCTAAATTGTGAATAAGCTTGATCTTTTTGCGTGTATTTCTGTTTACGTTGACATCTAGCCTACCACTAATCAAAGTGCTGTCAGCACTGTAAATCGGGCATCACTGATAAATTGAACAAACCAGAACTGAGAAAGTAGACAAAAGACGGTGGGCAGCACAGATACCATCAAGTTTTTTGTCATGACATTCCATCTTTTCAGGGACATCGTCAGTTCATCAACGTGGTGTTTACAGAATTATATACATGTACCCTCAATTGTGAGAGATATGTCACAATTATTTTTTTTTATTCAACTCAGGGATTGAACCCAGTACTATTAAGCTTGATTATCCAACATGCTACCAACTGCGCTAGAGGCACAGTAACAGTAGAGATGCCAAAATTGCACATGAAATTTCAATAAAATTATCAAGCCTTGGTCCAGTGGACTGAAAAAGAGAGCTAAAGAATAGAACACAATAGGGAACGATTTTATCCAGTTAACCATGGCGCAATATCGGGCAAACAATCAATATTTCGTAAGTGTTGCCATAAGATCTCATAACTATGGCTTAAGTCAAGCTGTAGTTAGGATATTTTATAACAGCACCGACGGGTTATCAAAACGTAACGGTAATCCTAGTCTATTTTTAGCACAGAATTCTTTGCCAATGCATTGATTTTGATGGGTTTATTAGGATTTTACACTGTTTCAACTGCCATGGTCATATCGCGGCGGCTGGAGCACCTAACCACGGATTCCTGTTGTTTCTCATTACAGTACTACCATAACACCCTTACCGAGCCTCCAGCTGCTACCCGCATAGGTTCACGATATAAAACCATTGGTGGTTGACATTTTAATCAGAAATGATATTTGTCTCTGCTGGGTATCGAATCTTGGACCTCTCGAACGAGATTCAGGTGCGTTATCAACTGCGCCACGACCACGGCCCAAAAGATATGTTTTTTAAAAAGATATTATTATCATAGAACAACACTTCCAGCCCTCAGTGATCTCTTGTGAACAAATATGCAACCATATAATGACCTGGCAGAGCATCTCTAGCTATTAGTTAAAAGCTAGAATTGCTCTATAAATCCACAAGCAAAAAATTGACAGTGACGTAGTTTTGTGTTTATCGTTTACAACCAATCAACCTGTTCATTTATCACGTGCACTTTGTAAACGGTATATTCTGATTTTTTTCGGGAGAAAGGGCGGAGCCTAGTAAACGGTTATTACATTGAAGATTGAGGAGAAATGTTCAGCGTTTTCAATTAGCGGTAAATCGTCGGTGTTATTGCAAATTATTGTAACTGCAGCTTGAATCAAGCTGTATTTACGAGGTTTTTTAATTACACGTTTTACAATCGCACAGTCTTTCAATTTCGAAATGTTTTCATGCTCGTGCCACACGTTTTTCCCTTATGTTAACCAAGGTATCGAGAAGTAAACTCGTCGAACAACCTTTTGGCTTAGCCACACCCTTTCAGGTGAATAAAAACGCAATATACAAATGAGAAGAGTTTATTGGTTTAGAAACAGTAAACACAAAACTACGTCACTGTCATTTTTTTGCGTGTGGATCTTTACCAGTTCATTTATTGTGGGCTATATAACAAGCTTTAATTGTCAGTCACAAAATCCAGATACCGATATATCTTGATTTTGAAGAGTAACATGGATAAAAGATAACAACATAAAATAGTTTTGATTTTTTTATACTTGTAAAGAAAACGTAAACAAAATATTAAAAAAACCTATCAAAAGACAAACTTAATCCTTTCCTGAACAAGACAAAGGACCTCTACTGATAAGGCGAGAAATCTCCCTAAAAGGCTCAAATGGAAAAGTCATTTTTCAAAACATGCACATTGATTATTATTTCGAACTGTATTGTTAGATATGTATCTAAATCATATGAAAACTGATTTTGTACGATCAAAACGATTCGACAGGTACAGATACCTTGGTTTCTGTACCTACCCCCAAAATTACATTTTCTTACCCCACCGTTATTCATTGAACCAGATTTAAGTTTTCTTTAGTTTTATAAGCAAAAAAATTTCTGTAAATGTAAGGACAATTGGTGTTGAAATCATAAACAATTTTTCGATTTGTCCTTAATGCGCATGCGCATCATTGAAACGAGTTTCAAGGCGAAATCTTCCCGCCAAAATTATGGCATATGGTATATGAGTACTATTTTTAGTATAAAATAATAATATACGTTCCCCCCCGTGACCCAGCAACTCCTTTTTACCAAGGAAGCCTATGACCCAGTTACACAACATATGTCAATGGGAAGCTGGGTCAAGGGGGGGAACGATGTTAGCCAGCCTTGGGAAGGTAAGTTTGCCTCGGTTTTTGGCGGGAAAGTGCGCGTTTAAAGTTGTTTCAATGGTGCGCATGCGTAATACGGACAAAACCAAAGCTGCCATATAATGTCAACACCATTTATCCCTGTATCTGTAGAAAATAAATTGCAAATAAAAATAAAAGAATCTTCATTTTACCTCTTTGAATATCGGTAGTGTAAGAAAACGAAACCATTTAGGTGGGTACTAAAATTAAGAGTTATCTGCACCTATAGAACTTTTAAAATGACATAAAAATCGGTGTTTATTTCCTTTATTTGTCTACCTAACCATAAAGCTTATTTTGTTTCTCAATTTGTTAGTTTTGAGAATTGACCCATCGAGCTGAGCCTTTTAGGGAGAATTCTCGCCTTATCCGTAGAGGTCCTTTAGACGACCCTTATTTTAAAAGTTTGGATAACATAAAGGAAAAAAGAGAATACAAAATGTGGATAATAAGAATTTTTCTTTGATTTATGAACTGTCTTGCAATCATACCCAACATTTGAGAATGGATGAATTTCAATTTGCTGTTATGAAAAGGGTATACATAATAGTAGACTAGCCTAGCTTTAATATTTGTCTTCGATATCAAATCATTAATCTATCAATAAACAGAACAATCTATACAGTAGGGTTGGGTGCAGATATAGGACCAGTGTGGCATTTCAGATCAGATGGACCCAGATCAAGACTGGCATAAGCAAATGATTCATCCTTGATATTCTTAGGTTTAATGTTCAATATCTGAAAATAATACTCTAAAAGTTTACTTGTGTGATAATCATCGCTGCACTCATTTAGAACTGATGTTGGTCAACCGTTGTCTAACATGTCACAATGTTTTTGTGTGTGTTTTTTTTTTTTTTTTTTGTTTTTTTTTTTTTCAGAGACTAAACTCATTTGTAGTTGCTTCAATTTAGCTCAATAATTGGCTCAACGTAAAAACAAGATGTGTTTGTGATCCCGAAATACCAGTTTGACAGGAAATTGTTGGAATGTTAAGGTTTTTAACCCTATCCCAAAAAAGACCTGGCCCCGGTTTCTCGAAAAAAAACTTAAGTACGTTCTCATGCTCAAATCTGAGCACCGTGCTCAAATCGCACGGAATCCACGTGAACTTCAATCGAATACCCTTCAACGTTGGAGAGTATCCTTTTGAAGTTGAGCATGTTCTCATGAGAATGTATTTAAGTTTTTTCGAGAAACCGGGGCCTGGTTCTGACGTCCCTAGTGGAAATGCTTGGGAAAATATTTAATCAAAAGAAGAAACTGCTGATAACCAGCAGTTTCTCGTTTTGTTGCAATATTTTCTGTGTTATCTTGTACACAAATTCTATCTATAACAACATGCCTTTTATTGACTACAGCAGCTTCCAAATTGTAAGACCCTAAATTCTTGTCGTTTGGGAAAGATAAAATGTGTTTTAGGGTTGATAGTTCAATGACCGTTCGAGAACAAAAAAGCAGTAGACCTAATATTGTAACTGCTACGAATTTATAACACAGTTAACCTATTTTACAGTTCGATTCCTTTGCTCAACCGCAAAGCTTGAAAGACACACTAAAATACTAATTGATAATTACTAAAAACGAAAATAACATCAAATTTTGTATAATCCTATTCCTTATTTGTCACAAAAGTGCACGGCATAGAAAAAAGTTTGTAGATTGTAACTGAAATGGCAGTTTCTGCGGTGTTTGCCTTTATCCGCGGATAATACGCAAAGTGTAAGTGTCTAGTTCGGTTAGCGTGGAATTTGACCACGTGATAAGCATAACAAATTTGATTGGTTGTCAGTCCTACCACTGGCAAATGATCGGTCGAGAAAAACTCAGAGCAGTAATATTGTAACTGCTACAAATGTAGTATACAGTTAAAGGTGTAATAACACTTAACATCTTGCAAATTTTCCGAGAACTTCGTACAAAATAAATATGTATTATGAAAATATGGCCTTTAAATTGCATCTATGCCAAATCTTAGCTTTCTATCTTGTGTATTGGCTACGATGTCGACGGATTTAAAACCCCATATGTTCCATTATTGTAAATATTATCCCCGGGACAAGAAATCATGGGGTTTTAAATCTGTCGACATCTAAGCCAATACACAAGGTAGAAAGCTAAGATTTGGCATATATGCAATTTAAAGACCATATTTTAATAATATATATTTATTTTTTTGTACGAAGTTCTCGGAAAATTTGCAAGATGTTAAGTGTTATTCCCCCTTTAAACCAGTGTACGTTTCAAATCCTTTACTCAACCGAAAAGCTTGTTATTAACACAGAAAACACTAACTAGTAATTACTAAATGCGAAAATTAAATCAAATTTTGTATTAGCATCTTCTTTATTTGTCGCAAAAGTAAGTGAGATAAATAAAAGTTTGTAGATTGTGACTAAAAAGGCCGTTTCTTCGGTATTTGAAAACACATAGTTTGGCTCGAACACGGTGCTCAGCGGATAAAAAATGCAATGTGTCCAACTATTTGGTTTGTTGAAAAATCAGAGCAGTAATATTGTAACTGCTACAAATGTATTATACAGTTAACCTATTGTACGTTTCAACTCGTTTACTCAACCGAAAAGTTTGTTATAAACACTGAAAATACTAACTGGTAATTAATAAAAGCGAAAATTACATCAAATTTTGTATTAGCCTCTTCTTTATTTGTCGCAAAGGTAAACAAGATAAAAAAAGTTCGTAGATTGTGACTGAAAAAGCCGTTTCTTCGGTGCTTGAAAACACATAGTTTGGCTCGAAGACATTGCTCAGTGGATCATGGTAAGTTTGCAGTCTTTTTCAACTCATCGACTGTCGAATTTGCAGTAAATATGAATCGGGCTTTGCAAAGCCCGATTTAAAAACCGTTTTGACCTTAGGAACACATACTGTTGTGTTTTACTATTCGTTAAAGGAGCGTTATGTATCTTACGCAGAAAATCGGGACATCAGAAAAACTTTTATCTCAAAAAAATATCGTCCTGCATTCCAACGAAACAGTAATCAGACCACAGGAAAATATATTTGGGAAAGAATAAAAAGATAATCGAAGCAAATATATATTAAAATGCGTTAAAATCAAATTGATTTTAAATTGCTCTAGTGCAGGGACAACCAAAATTCATGAAAGATAAGCTAAAGAAAGGTGAAATTTAAGGAGAAAAAATAATTCCTGGTATTATGTCATGCTTGGAATACGGACAAGGTGTCTATCGTATAATCTTAAAGGGACATTTCATTCCAATTTCAATTTTTTAAAGTATGTCTTGATGCCAAGATTGGTTATTCTAATGAGTATAAATACTATCAGTTTTTTTAAGTTGTGGCCAATAAGCGAGAAACACGCATTAAAAGTTGAGATATAATCGATAAATTGCATATAAATCCGAACTGTTGTCCACAACAATTTGTTCAATTTTAACACAAAAATATAAATTTCTCGTAAACGGCGCAAAATTTTGGCCTGAAATTTTCAGAATTTTCATAAGAAAATATGCTCTTTCAGATAAAAATAAAAGTTAAATTTATAACAAAAAATTCTGAAATGTCACTTTAAGCAAAGAAACGAAAACAAAAACCTTCTAGTGTATTTATTATTAGCGGGGGACATAGAATTTCAGTAATTGTGCAGTTTTTTGAAGAATGAGTGAAATGATCACATCTTAAAAGAAGTTGAAAACAATCCATATTTGGGACTACAAATATCTTCAGACCTAAAATGGGGCACCCATATAAACAAAGCAACCAAAAAAGCCAACTCAACACTCGGATTATTTCCTACGCAGAAATCTAAAACACTGCACAGAAAACTGTAAAAAAGTAGCCTACGTCTCCATGGTTAGATCGATAGTGGTTTACGGAGCAATCATCTGGGACCCCTACCTTCAAAAAGATATAGGCCTAGAATGCCATAAAAGAATTCAAAACCGACCCAGCAAACATACTAAACTGACACGATTTACAACGCAAAATACATTCATTTACCATTCCTTTCCTGCAGCCTTAATCGGCACCATATTTGGGGACATTCATGAGTTAATGTTTACCCTCGACATTCCACCAATTTTGTCGTGTCCTCTCTAAACTACCCGGACATCTTAACCGCCCATCCCAAAATGCTTATGTGTCTCTTGCATTCAGACAACGTCTAAAATCACTAAGATTTTTTGTGTGCAAACTGCCATGTTGATTTATTCATCGAAAACACACGGCAATTATGGATAATTTTCGTATGTAAAATGCCGAGGTTTACTTTTGCACCGTGGAACCGAGTTTTTGGGCTCTTGGTCGGCGATGATTTGTAAATTGAGGTAGCTAATCGCTTAAATATAGCCGACTCGACTGTTCCAAGGTTAGTGAAACGTGTCAACAACACGGGAACGCATGCAGACTACCCACGTCCCGGTCAGCTGCGTGTAACAACTGTGCGTCAAGAAAATTGTATACATTAACGTCACTTACGCAACAGATTTATGACGGCTCAGTCTACAGCAAATGCTATGGTTGGTAATCGCGGGCGGCCTATACATCGTGACACGGTGATAAATCGTCTGCGAGAACAATGGGTTCGCTGTCGACCTCCTTCTCGATGCCCGGCTCTCTCCTAACGTAATCGCCTTAACCCATTACCAAACGACAACATTTTGGATTGATCCAAAAGCAAAGATGTTGCAGACGACACTTTCAAATGAATAAAATTTCAATTTTTGTTGTCTTTTGGGGTAGAAAACACTGTGGGAAATGAAGAAATTGCTTGCTACAAGCAATTTCTTCATTTTCCACAATGTTTTCTATAGCAATTAACTTGTGAGGAGTCAAAAAGAGTCAGTGTGTGGTAATGGGTTAAGAGGCAGCGTATAAACGGACGTCCGTTCAGACATTGTTCATTACTGGTCATATTATTCCCTGTTATGTTTACATTAAAATTACACAAGGCTATACATCGGTTATGTCGTTGATATCATCTGTTAAAGTACTTTTTGCGTTTTTTAATCGTGTCAGTTTGTAAACATCGAGTCGATATGCCGGTAAGCTGTAAGTTTTCTACTTTTTCTCTTATAAGTTGACGGTCCAACGTCAGACCGATATCGGGCCGATCATGAATATCGGGCGGAACTAACATATGCGGGGACTTTATTTGATGTCATTCCACCGTCAATTACTCTGTATGGGTTTGCCAACGATCATACAGCAAACAAACGCTTCCAACCATCCACAGAAGACCAAAGAAAGGCAAATCCTGCTCATGACAGTGAGCAATGTGCTGTTAAAGACCTTGAACAATGTGCGCTTTTATTTAACAACTGGATGAACCAGAACAAACTCAAAATGAACACATCAAAGACTGAGTTTATCATGTTTGGAAGTCGACATCAATTGAAAAAGTGTAATACTAAATTAATTGATGTTGCTGGTGATGAAATTAAATTACAAAATCGTATTAGATATTTAGGGGCATTTTTGGACGAATCTCTAAATTTCAAAGAGCATGTGAAACGTAAAAGTATAATAGCAATGCTTAACTATACTACTCAAAACTTATAAGTACTCCGACTACATCATAAAGCATATCTCCGGACAGGCATAACATATCTTAGCCAAATTTCACACAACTTCACTTCAACCATGTTTCCATCATATGTTGAATTTTCATAAACTTCACGAAAACTTGAATTGAACAAGAAGCATCTAACGGAGACCAGTGTTGTTAACAAAAGTCACAAAGTCAATCTCTTGTGTGATGCATGTTCTCTCCCATGATAGCATGGTATCAGGAGCGCATAAACAGTTTGTAATTCCTGAAATGTACTGTAGGGATATCTTCTTGATATTTTAGAAGTCTATGCAAGGTTCTTTACGCTCGCTAAGCATGTGCCAGATCATCATCATACTGGACAGTAAATCGTTAGTCTATAAAGCACTTTTTCACAATCAGTAAATTTAATGCATCATCGGCAACTAAACATGAACATGTTAGTTGTTAGGTCATGGTTGATGCGACTTTTTCATAGACTTGATGAATTTAGCCATTATCGGATAGTTTGGACACTGAATGGTCTCCCTTGAAGGCATAATGTATCCCTTTCTATGACAGCTTCTGGACGCTTCAACTCACATAGGCGAGACAAAACAATGTTACGGTCACAATTCCGGTTTGATTTTCTATCACTTGGTTGTCTTGGTAGGTTGGCAGCACTTCCGGTTTGTCTGTACTCGGCCACAAGTTCGGTGATAGCTGTTGAATGTGCATTCATGAAACGGGTTGCTTTTCTTTTGAAAAATGGCACGAATGTAACAAAATGTTTATGTTTGAGAGTAATGAACGATATTTTGTATTAAATTTGTATAGAACGGCTGGAAATGTGGATATAAGAATATTACCTACGCTTGAATTGCACCACCTTGTAAAACACCGACTGTAATGGGTTGTTGTTGTAGAGATTTCTGACGAATTTTATGTTTTTATTTATGGCACGTCAATGCATGAAAAAATAAATTGTAAATTAAGCATGTGGGATTCTTGTATGAAACGAAGGAGGCATATTTCAATTTTCTATAGTTGGCCGGAAGTTTACAACAGTTTTGCAAAATAAGAATGATATCGGTCAAGTAATTAGGTTAGGAAATAATAAACTATATCGACATTTGATATTCCTTTACCGGGTAAAATCTTGCGCATGATAGAAAACGGAGTACTTATAAGTTTTGTTAAGTGCACTTCAAAATCAAAGGCCCGTTTTACTAACAAACTTACGAACATATTTAAAACAACAACAAGTCTGATTGGCCGAATAATTACTGTTATTATTTCTCGCTCAATCAGATGTGTTGTTACAAGGTTTTTGAAAAAATATATGTTAGTAAAACGCGGCCCAAGTGTATAAGGAAGTATTTGACAAAGGAAGCCACCGAAATATTAGTGTTATCAATGGTCATTTCCCATCTTGACTACTGTAACGGAATTTTATACGGAATTTCTCAGGCTGAAATGGGAAAACTACAGGGGATCCAAAATATGTGTGCCAGACTTGTTTTAAACCGCAAAAAGATGGACAGTTCTAGACAGGCACTGTACGATTTACATTGGCTGCCCGTCAAAGCCAGAATTTCGTTCAAAATCTTGACATTTATGTATAAGTGTTCCATTGGTCACGCCCCGGAATACTTAACAGAACTACTTTTAACAGAACCTACCAGGCGTGAATTGAGATCATCCCTTACTAGAGACAAATGCCACCAAGTTCCTTTTAACAATAGAAAGACATTCGGTGACCGAAAATTTGGAACTATTGGACCCAAACTGTGGAATAATCTTCCATCCAGTTTAAAATCTTGTGACTCAATTGAAGGGTTCAAAAAGCAGTAGAAAACCCACTATTTCAGATATTTTTATAGCTTGTTCTGAGTTTCGTTAAACACAGAACGTAGGACTTACTAATATTATGTATAGTTTGTGTGTATATTATCATTGTTGTAAAACGCCATTGAATATGGATTTCCGTAAAAATAGGCGTTTAATGAAATGTAACCAGTTTAAGTTTAAGATGAGTACCCCGCTGGCCGCTTTCTGGCCGAATGGGGCAGTTACGCACATCCAATATGGCGGAGGGACAAACAGCGCTGCGTTCAGTAGACAAACTGTTAGCTAGCGTTACCAACATTCGCAACTTCTTTGACCCAAATTTGACAGAATTGACCGAGTATTCCGAATGAAACGGCTAACTGTTAGCTAACGTTTTGTCTTACTGAACGCAGGGCAGGTGAGTTTAACAAGCATCGATTTCAGGCACTATCTTGATGCGTTTCATATTTTTTTTGACGAACTTGATCAATAATAACCCTGTTAACAATGTCATATTCTCTTTATTCTGATATTTTTATTTAGTAGGCCAATATCGGAGCTCGAAAAAATTGCATGATGTGCGTAACTGTAATACTGTAACTGACCGATTTTCAAGTAACAGTTACGCACATCATCGTGATTTTTGAAAGTTTTATTACAGCTTTTATATTAACCTAAAAAAGTAAATTTCTATTCGAACTCCTTTTATTATAAACAAACATCGTATTGGTGAAGAAAACCGAACGAATAACACGTCCAGTTATACAGATAAAGCTTGAGAATTATACCCTAATTTTGAACATCAGGTTATAGCCCGTGAATATAACCAAACCCTCCGCACCGCACAGGTTATGCATTTTGCGACATCGATTTATTTCCAAACCTAAGAAATGAATCACGGTGTGAAGGTAATGAGTGAAAAGAAGAGCTGGAGTGTGTCATTTACAAATGTTTGCGGGACACGTCACGTGACGGGCTGTAGCACGTGCCACCGGCGTGGGTCAAGCGGTGGAATGAATGCAAACTGTTCAAAGGATGTTACTTTTATAAGAAATGAGTAATGTTTCTAAGTTTATCAACGTATTTTCTGATGTAAGATTAGTTCTCGAAATTATTGATGGGCCCTCATTTGCAGCCTACCTATAGCCTAAAAATTGATCTCGTTTTTTGGAATTTCCCCATGTATATTTTAGAACTCTTTTTCTCTAAGTACTAGATTGGTAAATTTGGTGTCAATCCATATGTTTAACGATCTGGAACCATAATAGACACTTTTGAAATTACAAAAATATTGTTACATATTATTTCTATGATACAAGACGGCGGTAAAATGAAACTATACTAGCGGAAAAAAGTAACTGTGCACATTTCTTTTCTATATAACATTTTAGATACATAAGTTAAATGAATCAAATTTTACAATGTTGGAAAAAGAACCTTTAAATTTCAATGAGTGTCAGTTTGCTACCCAACGCGTTTTCACCGTAACAAGCCTGGAAAGAGGGTAGGGGTAAAATTCACAAGCCATCTTCTAGTGTGAACACGACTGACACCGATAATGCCCTGCAGCAACGAGACAGCTAAACTGTCACAAACAGCTCTTTAAAGGTTTTTCTTGGAATGTTGACCAATGACGGAACCAAGTAGTCAAGCGCTGACGTTGAATAAAGCATGAATCCATATGACGTTCCCCAACGCGTTTATGAATCCGAGCTCGAACATCGGACTGTACAGATGTAATCAAGGCACGCCAATAAGCAATACCTTGTTCAAATCGACCCTACGAAAGGGTAGATGTTGTCTAAGCCACTTTAAATGATGTCATCAACGACGCCGTAGCAAGACTAGACGTATCGGCATACGTCTAAGACGGATGTAGCGCTCCATTAACCGATCTCTAACAGGCCTTCTGCTGATAGAACTCACTCAGGAATCAACCTAGCTGTAACTTTTGGCGACAACAGTCGATTTCACAGATGATTGTTCCGATTATGGTTGACTTGTCGGAATGACGTCACGCGTCGACGTATCGAATGTGGCAAGTCGCGTGTGTTTCTAAATTGTTGAAATTGACTTAAAAGTGCCTATATGATGTTTCTATGCAAACCAAAACGCTTGGCGACCTATTGCTTTGGCATTATGGGGCTACTGTCTAAAGCATGCTTTAACGTGCATCTTTGGATAAACGTATCGCGTTTTTTTCTGTTCACTTAAACAAATTTACATGTATTTCTGAACAACAAGCAAGTTAACGACAGTTACGCCATAAAAACAAATTTCAATCTCACTTAGGAATAACGCAATGCAACAAGACACTCAAACGAAAAGGACGTTAACGTCGAACGTCCGTGCATGTGCATTTGGTGGTATTCGATATTTCGTTAACAAGCGTCTCTTATGGATAATTGCGAGATATGTTTCTTGTCAATATGTTGTATATCATCTACACAATGAATAAGAAAATAAGCATGCACAGTTACTTTTTTCCATTAGTATATAAACGATTTTTTGCCGATGTATTTGAATTTTATATCTTTTTTTAGTTACTGACTCCATTTTACAAAAATGTCGGGAAAATGGGAAGCACCAACTCTATAAATCTCAATTGTTTTTCAGAAAATGATAATATCTGACATTCTTCAGCTTTTATGCTACAACAGATATGTATGTAACACAAATAAGCTAAACACAAAACTATAAAAGATAAAATTGAGAAAAAACACTTGATTATACATGAGCTTTATGATTTTGCGACTGTACTTTTTCGATGTTGATGAAAAATTAACTTTTTTCTTTGATCTATATTTTTTGTAATATTGACTGTCAGAGTATGAAACCTACATCAAAATTATCTCTAATCTATACGTGTACAATTAAAACAAGAGTGGGAAGAAGTTACCGTTAAAATTGTTTTTTTTTTATGTATTCAAACTAAGTAGGGGTGCACAAAGCAAGGACAAAATGTTCAAACATTGGTCATTCAATTTCATCAAATATTGTAAGCCCAAATGTAACAACACCTTATTTTATAGTTACTAATATCTTATAAAAAATATCTAATCAAATATTCATTGTCACATTTCCCTGTGGTTACTACACTAAACTATTGTGAACAAAACAAGAGCATCATATACATGGGGTGGGGAATAATGTGACACAACAATTTCAGAAAAACGTCAATTGATAATTTCGTAAATACTTGACAAATTTGAAATCGGTTTGAAGCAGAAAAGTGTCAAACCCCGAGATCAGACGTGTATGTTAACTCTTTTACAAATCAACTGATGATAACCACGGTGTATTAGATTTTCCAATAATCTTCAATATGTTCCGAACACTGTTCTGTGTCATTCCATTGAGTACCGGACTGTTCTGCACACTCGGAACAGCAAATGGAGATTATCAGTTATGTTTTGATAAACCGTCAGTGTTGTTATGAAATATCGTAACTACGGCCCGATTCAAGCCGTAGTTACGAGATTTTATAACAGCACAAAAGAATTGCTATTGTTAGTCTGAAATTACGTCACGATTAACTAGATGAAATCGTTCCCTATTTCGCTGTACTTTCCACTTTCTTTTTATGCCCCCGATAGGGAGGCATCATAAATTTGACTTGTCCGTCCGTCCGTCCGTCCGTCCGTCCGTCTGTCCGTCTGTCTGTCTGTCTGTCCGTCTGTCTGTCCGTCCGTCGTTCCGTCCAAAAACTTAAACATTGACCATAACTTCCTTATTGCTTAACATATTCGCTTCATACTTTACCACAACATTCCTTGGTACATTACCTTTCTGTAGGCACATAATTTGGTGACCTTGACCCCTGGATGACCTTGACCTTGAACATAGATTGGCCATAATTTAAAATCAGAGCGGTGTCGGGGGCATTGTCATCTTACGGTGACAGCTCTTGCTTGTTACTATTTATAGAATACAACAAGAACAAGTATTGCTCATGTATTTCCGATTCTAATGGAATATATGTACGTTTAATATACGTTCAACCGTCAGAGTGTTCAGAACGATACTATTTAAGCATTTTTCAGACTACTACCAATTTCTACGAACTCAAATACGAGAATTATCTCTATCTATGCCGAAAAATACACTTTAAATAGCTTACACTGTCGATATTTGTTAATATTTACGAGAAAGTAAACTGAGATGAGAGCAAAAACGAATCTTTCCGAAGTAAGTTTCACGGAAATAACCGAGTGCCGATAATACCCGATAATCGGCGATAATAACCGAAATCCATTATCCTTAAGGGTCAAACAATTCATTAGAATCACCAAAATTGCTACATAATGATCGGGTTATGAGAAAAACGGTATGTGGGACCAATTCCGGTGACCAAAACATTGTTGTAAATGGAATTTAATTACGGTATAATTATACCTGATCTGAAATAGGTAACAGTAGACTCCTTTCAATTATCGTTTAAGTCCGTACCCGCAGAACACTTCCGGTGGCAAACAATGGGTTTATGGGAAATTAAGATTGAAAAGTTGTGATTTCGTATGCACGGTCATGCTTTGGGTTCGAGAGTATCGTTACTAAAACGCTTTTGGTTTTAGAGTATTGTTTTCAAAACGCTTTTGGAATGAGAGTATTGTTACTAAATTGCTTTGGGTTCGAGAGTATTGTTACTAAAAATAACAAATAATAAACGTTTGAGCGGCGTTTTAAGACTCCAATTACGACTTCCGGTGGCTGTTGTGTGTGTGTGTGGGGGGGGGGGGTCTTAGTGGAAACTTGTCTATACATTATATTTCATATGTCTAAGAAGTCACATAAACATTTAAATTGATAAAAAAGGGGAATAGATCTAATGATTTTAATTTGAGAAAACAAATAGTAGATTAATTTAATTGTTCTGGTCTTAAAATGTGTCAAAGTGAAAGTCATCCAAGCTTTAAAGATGATAATACAGGGGCCTGTTTCATCAAAACATTTAAGACGTATTTTTGACTTATTGATGTCTTAAATATCGCTTAAAACAACAATCGCATAACCCAGGTCTTGGTAGTATGGCGATACGCGTTTCTTGCCCTATTATTGTCGTAAGTCATCGGTAAGACGAAAATACGTCTCACATGTTTTGATGAAACTGGCCCATGATGTAGTAAAGTTTCTTGAGAAGAGGACGTCAATACCATGGCTCCGTTATTAGCAAAAACGACTACATAGAGTTACTTTGTTTCGGCTGGGAGATGAAGACAATCTAAAGAAACGTTGACCCTTTCCAAAACAATACCTAGTTTTGACGTCCCTGGTCGAATAGACTTTGGAAAACATTGAGACAAAAGAAAAAAAATGCTGATAACAAGCAGTTTCTCCTTTTGTCTCAATATTTTCTGTGCTATATTGTAGACAAATATTATATTTTTCAACATAGACTTTGTCGTCTGCAACTGCTTTCAATTTGGACCTACCCAAAATGTTGCCGTTTGGGAAAGGGTTAAAACATCTACTCAAAAAATCATTAAGTTGGATTTTGTCACTCTATATGAAATTGAAGCAGAAATAATAATGAATCCTGTAAACATGCCATAAGGCAAACAATGATTTCTGTTTAATTTTATGGCATCTGGACTTCGAAATATTATGTAAATTAGCAATGTCTATGCATCATAGTACCATGCGACTTAAGCAGAAAATGCATTTGGCGTGACTCCCAGTTCGACAAGCTAGATGAGGGGAAACTCAATTGTTTTTATGAAGTTGTAATCTTTTTGGAAAGAAAGAATGAGTTTTGAATATATGGAGGGATTTAACAAATGTGTATCCCTTTCAAACATTAAATAGTTAGTTCAAGAAAACACATTAATTAAGAACACTCAGATTGACCAGTATGGATTTCGTGCATACGGGATATACCAGTTATAACCATTTACTATCTTGCACGGTAAAAAGTTGGACAAATTCGCACCAGGTCTTAAACCTATACCATTTAGAAACGTAAGACTTTGATATGTACATTGAGGTGTAAGTGGACGTTTCCTATGGCAGTAGCACATACAATCGACACTCGTTATGTCGACATCGGATAAGTCGAATTTCCGCTTAAGTCGAAGTTCCAATCTGGTCCCATCCTCATCAATTGAAATTTTTTTTTTTTCAAACAAAATAATTTCGAACTGAATATGGCCATTGAAATTTAGTAGGAAAAGGATAGAAATTGCTCGATACGAGCAATTTCTTTCCTTTTTCTACTATATTTCAATAATAATGGCACTTGATTCGTTTCAAAAACGGTCAAATATAATTGTTATCGAAACTGAATAAAATCGGATGAGTCGAACTCCGGATATGTCGAGGTATTTTGAAGGCCCCTCCAATTTCGATACAACGAGTGTCGACTGTAGTTATTTCGTTTGGGACAGCTGTGCTTCACTGACGAATGAAATTCAAATTTAAATTAACTTATACATATAAAACACGTGTCACATATGACCATATGTCACACTTACTTATAATGAGGTTCACTATCACTATATTTTGCCTTTAAACACATAATTCATATTTCCATATTTTTATTGACGTGTAAAACGATATGTGGCTTCAATCTTTTCAAATTCTCTATAGCCGTGTTCGATTTAGGCCGGTAGAGCTCTTCCAGAAGAGTCTGGTTCCCGGCTCGGATACACTACGTAGTAGAAAAAATACTACGTAGTGTATCAGAGGCGGGAACCAGACTAGCTCTTCTTCTTCCAGAAGACAACTTCTGGCCTAAATCGCACGCGGCTTATTGCAATTGAAAATGTTTTTCATTGTGTTTGCTAATTCAAACTATTTAGTTCAACTAGTCAATGATACTATTTTGGGGCTTTTCAGCAAGCTGTAGATACGAGGGGCGGGGGGGGGGGGGGGGGGGTTAATGAAAAGCAGCGATTTGTTCCAGAAAGAATCTGGTTACCGTTATAGATGGTAGTAAAAGTTAAAACCATAGTAGCGCAAATGGTGCACTGAAAAAATTACATACTTAATTTGATTATACACGTTATATATTTAATTTTCACTTGCAAAATGTCTTTCAGCTTTCAATTTTCACTGCCCATACCTTTACTGTTTAAGAACGGATTTAGAACATAGAGGTGGACTCGATGAAGGGAACTATTAGACAAAAATTGGTGTTGGTGTTGTTGAGCGGAGTAATAACGGCGGCAGTGCTCTATTCCTTCTCCGGTAGGTGTTTTATTTTAACCTTTTCCCACACCACGGGTGGTAAACTTTGGAACGACCTCCAAAAAGAGGTAGTGAATTTCTGTTCCCATAGCACATCCGGGAACTCGCGAGGTCGGTCCAATGGCTAAAAACGTGTAAACAAAGGTAGGTGTCGGTGGTTCTTTGGATTGTTTTCGAGGTTTCTAGCGAAAAATGGAAAATTATGGCAATGCTGTGTCGTGTAAAAATGACCTCTCGACGCATACGGACCAAAACTGCGGTCGAAACCGAAGTAATTTCCGCTGGATCGTTTTTAAAAGTTCGAACACGACATTGCTTTTTCACAACAGTTTGTCAACAACTGTCACCTTTTTGCATAGTTTGTGGTTTTCCGCGAAGAATACAGCCTCGGTACGTTCGTACTGGGGAAACGAATACTCTGTATCACATATCCTGTTAAAAACGGCAACGGGGCGCATTATTTAAGAAAATGATTGAGAAAATTCCAGTAGAGGTCGTTCCAATAAGGTAGAGCTTGTTCCAATTTGAATGAGATCGTTCCCAGTGCTCTTCTGTTTTATACAATGAAATAATACCTGTGATATCAGACCAGCCAAACTAAGACAAAATTAATGATGGCGTTTGAAATATCAGAATTATCGTCATATCAGAGGCGTCGTTTTGTCTTGTGTGGTGACTTTGTTTTACATGAAAGTCTGTTTCTGATGTTTCTTAAACTCTACGCATGGATCTCTTGAAAAGCACTTTTAGCTCACCCGAGCACGAAGTGTTCGAGGTGCGCTATTGTGGTCACCTGTTGTCAGTCGTCCATCCGTCTGTCTGTCTGTCCGTCTACACTCTAGATAGCATCCGCAAGCTTTATAAGCCAATAAGCATTCACAGTTTCTTTCAATCAAAATTATATCCAATGAAATGAGATATTAAGAGAATAAGATATTACTTAAAAGAAAATTTAAGCCTAATCAGAATGCATCTTGAGTTATCTGCTTTTGATTTTGACAAAATTGCCATTTTCGACTTTGTTTTCACTAGTCTAGCCACTACAAATATTTTTCAATTAAGAAAAAAAAACTGGGACTGAATATTGTTGACCATAGGATCTTGCATAGGTAAAACTTTCATCCTGATAAGAATGATGCATCTGGAGTTATCTGCCCTCAAATTTGACAAAACTGCAATTTTCGACTTTACTTTCACTCTTCAGCATTCACTTTTTCTTCCAACTTATCCAAGAACTTGCGTGACCATCATTATTTTGACCAAGTTTGTTTAAGATTGGCTTATAAAGCTTGCGGATACTAGAGTGTAGACGGACAGACAGACAGACGGATGGACGACTGACAAAAAGTGACCACAATAGCGCACCTCGAGCACTTCGTGCTCAGGTGAGCTAAGAGTACATTTGAAGAGATCCATGCGTAGAGTTTAAGAAACATCAGAAACAGACTTTCATGTAAAACAAAGTCACCACACAAGACAAAACGACGCCTCTGATATGACGATAATTCTGATATTTCAAACGCCATCATTAATCTTGTCTTAGTTTTGCTGGTCTGATATCACAGGTATTATTTCATTGTATAAAACAGGAGAGCACTGGGAACGATCTCATTCAAATTGGAACAAGCTCTACCTTATTGGAACGACCTCTACTGGAATTTTCTCAATCATTTTCTTAAATAATGCGCCCCGTTGCCGTTTTTAACAGGATATGTGATACAGAGTATTCGTTTCCCCAGGACGAACGTACCGGGGCTGTATTCTTCGCGAAAAACCACAAACTATGCAAAGAGGTGACAGTTGTTGACAAACTGTTGTGAAAACGCAATATCGTGTTCGAACTTTTAAAAACGATCCAGCGGAAATTACTTCGGTTTCGACCGCAGTTTTGGGCCGTATGCGTCGAGAAGTCATTTTTACACGACATAGCATTGCCATAATTATCCATTTTTCGCTAGAAAGCTCGAAAACAATCAAAAGAACCACCGACACCTACCTTTGTTTACACATTTTAGCCATTGGACCGACCTCGCGAGTTCCCGGATGTGCTATGGGAACAGAAATTCACTACCTCTTTTTGGAGGTCGTTCCAAAGTTTACCACCCGTGCACACGGCACAATTTTAGGATGGTTGAAATTGAAAGCTAATGCAGACGAAAAAATGGACGTTGTTTAAAATAGAATTTGTGTATAATATGACAGAGAAAATATTGAAACAAAGGAGAAATTGCCTTTTCTATTAGGGACGTCAAAACCAGGTCTTGTTTTGGAAATGATTACTTATTGAATGATTATTGAATGACCCTCCCGAAAAGCTCTGGTTTTGACACCCCTTTCAGGAAAATGCTTGAAACAATATTGAGACATTAGAAACATTTCTTTTGTCCATTTTCCAGAATATTTTTGTGTAGAATATTTTATGTAAATTGTGGCACACAAACCTTATGTTTATCAAAGGAACCCATGCTAGGTTATCGGAGGTAAAAGATATTTTCAGTAAATATCGCACGCAATGGTCAACCTGCATAGCCAGATTTTTTTTCTGGCCAAGAAAATTTCAAATGAAGTTCATTTAGTCCAACTATATCAAATCTGTTTATAATTGACTGACTCGCCATTTATATCTATAGAAACATAAATCTATGGGAAACTAGACCTTGAAATATGAAAAATTTGGCATCAGGGCTATTTAAAATTGCTTTCTTTTGTGCCCTATATAATGCAATGCACCACACACCAACGCAAACTCTGTTCAATTCAATTCAAATGTTTTATTGAAAATCGGCCTCCAGCCTTTTCAATTACATAAACGCATAAACACAGTCTTTGTACAACCAGCGACAACAATAGACAGTTAACAATACAAATTCAAATTGACGCATGTAAAGTAATTGTAAGTCAAGTTGATGATATAATATTTTGGATATTCAGGAAATGACATATGATTTTCTTTTTTCGTAGGTTGTCCTAGTGTTGTTGTTATGATCCTTGAAAAACCTAGCATGTGTCCATTTAAAGGGACATAGCATTCCCATTTCAAATTTAGAGCAGGCTATGTCTTGGTGCATAGTATTCTAATGCATATAAATGCTATCATATTTTTGAAGTTGTCGGTGAAAAGCAAAAAAAAAACAAGCCTTTAAAGTTGATAGGGAGATAGGGCAGACTCCGTATAAAACTGCTGCCCACATCAATTTGTTTAATTTTAGCAAGAATACATATTTCTCGTAAACGGCGCAATATTTTGGCTTGCAGAATAAAAATAAAAGTGAAATTTATGAAAATATATCTTGAGAAATTGTCACTTTAACATCCACGTTGTCGTTCGTAACATAATTCTCACCGGAACAGTCTAATGTTTTGTCATTTCGGGTATTAACTAGCTTCTCACAAAGTCAACCTAACCAAACTAGTAATAAAGTTTATTCCAAAACCCACATTTGAATTTTTAACCCTTTTCCAAACAGGACTTGTTTTTGACGTCCGTTATAGAATAGGATTGAGAAAACATTGAGGCAAAAGAAGAAAATGCTGATAATCGTATTTTGTGTGCTAGGCTATATTGTACACAAATCCTTTATTTTCAATATGCATTATTGTGGTCTCCAACAGCTTTCAAATTTGACCACTCCAATTTTTTGCTGTTCCCCTACCTAGCTATTTGTTCATTTTCAAAATACGATATCAGTACGTTCTCCAAATTTGGTTCGGCATGGTTGATCGGGATTAGTCGGAACGATCGAGCTTGGTCTGCATAATTACATAGAGTCATTATTGGTCAATTATAACACGTTTCCGTAAAATCCATGTATAGCGAAAGAAGAACTGTACCGGGTTTTATTTGACCAATAATGACTCTATGTAATTATGCTTTGTGTATGCGCCAAAACGTCACGTAGCGTCAAGGTAACGTCAAATGACGTCATCAGTGACGTCACTTGACCGCAAATGCGTTTCCTACACCGAAAACTAGTTCAGGGCAGAATTTCCACAAAATAACACATTTCGAATGTGCGTTTTGTTATTTTGAGTGTTATAATGGAGATAATAACAATCTTAGCGGTCTTTATTGCGCAATAAAAACCTCTGTGCTCTGGACTACATGTTATGGCAAATACCTCGGCGCTGTGCGCCTCGGTTTTTACCTACACATGTAGTCCGTCGCACATCGGGTTTTATTTGCACAATAAAGACCGCTAAACTTGTTATTATTGGAAAAGAAGAGCAAGAGTATGTAAACGTTCAATCAATAGTTATTTATTATATCTAAAAGTTTGGCATTTTAACTGTCTAAAAGGCTGACTAAATCTTATAATTGCAAACACATCTTCAAAGCTTTAATTTCTAATTTTAAGGTACTACGCTGATCCCCAAGAATGGCATAAAGTCGGGGCAATATGGCAGTGACCAGACGCCAAAGTTTCTAAAGAAAAAATGCGCCGGATATTCGGCCGCACAAATCTGTTAAGCAGCTTCAACTTAATTTCCGGATTTTCGGGAGTACTTTATACACAATTCAACACAAATAATCAAAAATAACAGGGCCCATATAACGGACCACTAAAACAGCACCGTAATCTCAGATGATACTACAGTTGTCGCCACACCGTATGGCACAATGTTTATATTTTGTTCAGATGTAATTGAACGTTAAACAAAACATAAACACGTGCCATACGATGTGGCGACAACTGTAATCAAAGACGCGGAACAATTTTCGCGCCATAAAATAAACATATATGGTGTGTTTCAAAGACGCCGAACTATTTACGCGCCATAAAATAAACATATATGGTGTTATATATAAGATCATCCAGTCTAGAAAAGTAGTTAAAATGAATGAATATGATGTGTTTGTCACAAAAAGATGCGCCATCATGCCATAACTTGTCTGTCTGGAAAGCCAGACAGGCAAGTTCCGCCATATCAGAACTCCCTAGCTCCTAATTAAAGTTGTAAGTAAACTTTTCAAATAATCATATATAAAATCAATATTACATGAAAAACATGTTGAATATATATATATGGCGGAAAAGCGCAGATTCAGTCAGCCTTAATTCATATAATTTGATACGTCACAAATCTGAAATACAAAAATTGAAAAGGCAATAATGCCGATATCTTATATATAGGGTCTTTCAAAACGAAGTTTATGAAAGATAGACTAGATTGACCTTAACCCTTTCCCAAACAAGACCTGGTTTTGACGTCCCTAATAGAAAAGGCTTGGGGAAACATTGAAACAAAAGAAGAAACTGCTGATACCCAGCAGTTTTTCCTTTTGTCTCAATATTTTCTGTGCCATATTTTACACAAATCCTATCTGTAATACCATATTTTTTGACATTTGTGTCAGTTTTTGAAGTGGATCACCCTAAAATTTTGTCGTTTGGGAAAGGGTTAATTATATACCCTCCACAATGTATAATATGCATGGAGGCGGATGGTACTTTAACACATCATGAACTGAAACAATTAAGTTTAACATTATAATGGAACCAATTATACAAACTTGGAATTTCTCTGTAATGTAAATATAGATTTTGTTATTATTTGACGCAGCGATATGACCATAGTAGTTGAAACGGCGTAAAACCGCAATAAATAAGTTGTTATTGTTTTAAAAATAGCAAAGAATCACCTATCAAATAGGCCTAATGTAAATTTTGTAAGCAGACGATTTCTACCGTCCAAACTTTTGTATGGAACTTTGTCTACGCCCTGACTGTAAAGGAAACTGGCTCCTCCTATTCTGAATGAATGTCTTTGGAACTAAGCATCTTTGATGTCTAGAAATGAGAGTGCTTTCTTTAGGATGGAATGAAACTTGTAGTGAGTAAGAGGTAGCCCATTGACATGGCAGACGAATTGACCATCAAGTCTGGCACGGATAATTTACGTATCCAAGTTTTTAGGAAATATAAAAGGCAAGCTGATAAGCAACGGAAAAAAGTGTTATTTCGTATTAAGATTTGCATATATAGCACAGAGCTTGGATAATGTGGTTTAGTAATTTCAAATCAATAGGTTTCCTTTTGTCTTTCTTGATTGGGTTCTACGCAATCCTTCCAGAATTTCTTTAACAATGAAGAAAAGGAAGTTTCGTCTTAGTAATTCAATTTTTTCACGAAACAGACGCCGTAAATATGACTATTTACAGTACTATGGACATGTTAGCGATGCATTTCATTATCTCTGAAGCCTTAGGGGGCCATTTGGCTTCTGAGTAAGTCGCCCTCCTAAATGCGTCAAATGACTCTATCCCAGATTGAAAGATGCAGCGTGTGTTAGCCGAAAAAGACCCTTCTAACAATCAAATAATCTCTGATCCAAAAGTACTGTAAAAGTCTTTATTTTCGCGAGCTCAACATTTCGCGATTTCGTTGTCTGGGATTTATTCGCGAGTTTATAAATTCGCGCGTGTTTGATGTAAAGCTCGGGTATTTCCGTTGTTTTCCGGAAATATTCGCTTCGTTATATTCCGTACATGTCCGTTTAACCCCGATAAATACACAAGCGATGGTTAGACAAAATGTTTATCACACCTGTCTTCTCTGTATAATTGTTTTCACACCTTTTCATATATAACTGTTAAAAGGACAATACATGTACTGTCCCTACATGTATGACAAAAAGTGAATAACATAAGAACGTAACTGCTTCTTTTTTTTCCATTTAATGTACTGTACTTCTGAATTGTAAACGATAAAGAGGTCACCCTTTTACGACCATATTCTAGGAAAACAGATGTAACATTTATGCTTTGTATTTGTATTCATGTACAATGTGTATCATCATAATAATATAACATTATGATGTTAATTGCATTGTTCATACATTGAAAGGTGGGTAACGATGAAATTTTCCGATTTGAAGTGTTTAAGGAACATATAAAATTTCGGAATGTTCCGGATTCCGAAGAACCATCGGCAATCTCCGGCATTCTGAGACTGATATATTCACGAAATTGATGAATTCGCGAGATAGCCTACTCGCGAAAAATAGCGAAAATTAAGTCCTAGCGAATAAATAGACTTTTACAGTACGATGAATCCTGCGGAATTGAAATTGGTAACTTAAAAGCATTTTGTGGAAAGACACCAAGTAAACAAGGAGTTTGAAGGCGACTAAGTACATCACAGATTGCATTCTTATTTACCGGTATATGAATTGCTTTTATTTGGATAGTTTCAAATAGTAATTGCAAAACAACCTTTCTCATGAAAAACATGACTCTAATTTTTTGAAGACTTTTTGTTTAAAAATTTGCACAAGGCTCAAGTTGTCAGTATGAATTGTAATCTTTTTCCTGTAAGCTTTGCACTTTGCAGACCATAGACAAAAAGCTAGTAAAATTAGAATTAGTTCCAAGAAAGTGGTGTCCTTAAGTTAAAGTATGTCCCTGCTCCAACTCTCCGGCCATCGTGACGTAAAACCGCCAATTCTCCGTTCAGGAAAGCCCCACAACCCAAATTCCTGTTACCAGCAGAGTCAGTGTACAGATGTAGATCTTGATCTGATGTCCAGTCTATGTTACTAAAAACGGAAATGCCAATGTACTTTTCCAAAAACACCAACCATACTTTTAGGTCTACCCGAAATGCGAATGAAAAGTTTTTTGGGTTTTTTTTATTATTTATTTTATTTATTTAGCTTGGACCATGCCTGCATAAAGCTCGCAGGTAAAAGCACGACCAGATGGGATAGCCCTTGTGAAAAATAAAAATAAAATTAAGAAGTCGAACCAAAGACTGAAATGGGCACAGTCTGATTTTTTTCAAGAGATATGACATTTTTAATCAAATTCCTGGCTTATGTAATTTTTTCAAGAGGTATACCTATCTCCATCAAGATGGAATCAAGAACATATCCTTAGTATGAAATTTTAGTTGTAGGACAGTTTCGTCTTGACTCAGTGGAACTCCAATGTCTTGACAAATGTG
Source organism: Fragum sueziense (assembly GCA_963680895.1). Lineage (NCBI taxonomy): Eukaryota > Metazoa > Mollusca > Bivalvia > Cardiida > Cardiidae > Fragum > Fragum sueziense. Next base: position 31,266,911 of record OY804601.1, read on the forward strand.
TTCAAATTTTGACATTTGGACATGAGAATTTTGCAGTTTTCAAACCTACCTTCGCCAAGAAATATAAAATCATCTAAATAGCGGTCAATGAATTTTGACTGGGACTCCGTTGAAACAATCCATTGAAGAGCTGTAGAAAAGCGTTCAAAGATTGCACAACTACATATACTAGCCCCCTGTGGTAGGGTCTTTTGAAACCAGATTTGATTATCATATTTTATGAAATTCAAAATCCATGGGTTGGATTGAACAAAGATTAAATGCAGACTGAATATCAATTTTTCCTAGTAAGTTACCATGCTTACACTATTTTTGCAATAATTATTTAGATTTTCAAATATATCCGGTTGTAGTAAAACTGGGCGTAGATTTTTGGAACAAATGGGAATTCGAGGGTCAGAGTATTGGAGCGAGAATCGATGTCTAAAGCAAGAAACTAGGTATTGCTCCAATTTCATCGCATCTCCTAAGCCGTTGCTCTAATATGTCTACTTTAACATGTGAATGGCCTAAACATAGTAAAGTTCGGTCCTGGAGGCGCGAATCTTTGTGTTGGTCTGACGGGAGCCCTAGGTCTGAAATGATTTGTCATCATGATTTTATTGTTTTGCCAACAAAATAAGACTGGGCGTTTACCTTTACATATTTTACAGATGTGTTGGTAGGTACCGTACAATTAATCTTTGTGCGATAATCCGTATCGTTGAAAATAAAACATACTTTGCTATTCTGCAGAGTATGAGGAGTCATGGTGAGAAGCCAAAGGTTTCCATTTCCATCTACTGAGGACCAATCATGGGATGCATTATTGGCTAATTGTTGCCAAAAAATATCGTTTGAAATCCAGCCGGTTGCGTTTCTTTTTTTTTTTTTTTTTTTTTTTTTTTTTTTTTTTTTTCTTCTTTTTTTTCAGCTGATCTGATGGAGATAGTTCAATTAAGATAGAGTAATGTCAGGACGTTTGATAATACATGTATATATCTGCATAAGAATCAAGAATACATCTGTCCATGTTTGAATAAAGGATATTGTTTTAAGTTTTGTTTCATTTTTGGATGGCCAATTTTTCATTCTCATATTTTATTGATGGCGACATGCTGTCCCCCTTGTCTAGGAGCTGACCAAAAGGGATTAACTCACCACTCCATATTTGCTCTTTGATTTTTTGTGGGGAATGTGCAAGGTCATTTTTGGTATTGGACTATTACCTGATTGTGTAATTTGAGCCTGAGGGATAAGCTGCACTACTGCAGCTGCCTCAGGTTGCTGTAATAAAGGTTCAGCTTGTTGCACAGGCTCGGCTTGTGGACCATGGACAGGTTAGGTTAGCTACTGGGCTGGTGCAGGTGGATCTCGGTCTTGCTGCTCCTGTTGTTCAGGACGGTTCCTCTTAGACTGGACCTGGTCATGCAGGTTTTGGATTATCTATTATATTTTTATTAATATAAATGTTATTTATCATCATCATCATCATCATCATCATCATCATCATCAGCAGCAGCAGCATCATCATCATCATCATCATCATCATCATCAGCAGCAGCATCAGCATCAGCATCAGCATCAGCATCATCATCATCAGCAGCATCAGCATCATCATCATCACAACCATCATCATTGTTACTGTCACTATTTTTTTTATCATCGTCATCATCAGCAGCAGCATATTAGTCTATAACAAAAACAACTATTTTTAGAAAACATCCATGTTAACCAAGTTTGCCTCATGCAAAAAACTCAAGCCCATTAGAAAATCCATCCTAGCTTTCAGATCTAGACCTGGATAGATTATTAAGATCTAGCTCTACCTACTCTCCAAATGCCGAGGTCTATTGATTAAACCATCAAATATGACCTCTGCAGTTTTCGGTACGCCAACAGCCTATTTGGTCGTCATAATCTAATTATAGCACATCATTTGAATAATCGAATCAAAATCATTCAGTTTTATCTTGCATGATCATTACGTATACATTACGTCGCTTCTATTTTTGGCTGAAGCCGGTAACATTTGAATTATCGAATCAAAATCATTCAGTTTGATCTTGTTCGATTACGTATACATTACGTCGCTTCTATTTTTGGCTGAAGCTGGTAATTTGAAGCGTCAACCAATGAGAGCTTGTATCAGCTTTTTAAATTGTTTTGCTGTGTATAGCCAACGATTGGATACTGAAATCCCGCCAAGGTCCCGAAATTAGACGAGAAATGACCCCGCGAGAACAGAGCTCATTCTATCGAAATGGAATGTAGAGATAATGTGCTCTGTTCGTAAGAGAGTAGATCTACCCAGATCTAGATCTATTTTATTTTATTTTTATTTTTTATTATCAAATTATCATTTTTAATACAACCTGTGACAGGTTCTTTCTGGTCGACTTAGTTGCACCGAATACCTGAACGGGATGCGACGATGGACCTGAAATTACTCATTATATTGTCCAGCAAGATTAACCCGGGACATCTGCATATGTAATGACCCCACTTCGACAATGTTTTGTTAAGACGCTCAACTAACGGACCTTGCACACGAAAATTAAGTTGTCCCGGGTTAATTTGGGTGGACAATAACACGTAACTTTATATTATGTTATGTTACTATAAATAGTAACATATTTTGACAAGAAAACAAACAGGTATCGACCAGGCCAAAATTCTAGTATTGTCCAACAGAAAATTCGCTAATTTGCATATTCATGAATATTAATGAGATTGTGGAAAATATGTGTTTAATTTGCAAAAAGACGACTTTACTAGTTTACTAGTGAATAGAAACCCTCCCCACCATGTGGGATTCTTTAAGACCTATATTTTCTTGAAGCACAGGAAACATGTTAATGAATTCAGGTTCTTGTTTGATTTCAAAGTGCTGGATAAGCAAATGGCAGGCCTGTTACCGTGGCAACTGCTCATTTTCCTACGTTTTAGTACTTGGATCAATTAATTGCGATAAAATATTTTAAAATACTTATTTAAGATATATACTTATTATGGTAACAAAACGTAAGACTAGTTTTAAAATTTCAAATAAACACTTTTCTTGAAATCATTTTTATTTAGCTAATTTGCATATTCATGAATATTAATGAGAAAGTAGAAATATGTGTTTAATTAGCTAAAACAAGGCTTTTCTAGGGAATAGATATGCTTAGGCATTTCGATTTTAAAATGCTTAATGTTTCAAATGGATGAAAATACTAATAGATCAATAATAAGTTCATAAACCATTCATCAGCTACACAGAACAAGCGAATACGGGCTTATTCGCATTCACAATTATTTGCATACTTTTCTCTATTTTGAAAATTAAAAAAAAAATGCATGGCAGCACTCTTTTAGATTTAATATACTCAATTTTCCTAAGAAACGATCTCATTTACATACAGAACAATGATAACAAATTATAGGGCAGTGATATTTCGATATTTAGTCAAGTGGTCATTTTGCGGCGGCCATCTTGAAAATCATTTGAAATGTCGAATATATCCTAGAATGTCGATAGTCAACACTTTGATTTTTATTACAAGGAATCTAATAAAGACTTTAATACAAATTCTAGCAATTATTCGCTGTGGAAATGATTTCCAAATGCAAAGTAAATATAAACAAAGGAAATATCTATACTATTTTTCTCTTGTTTTACATATTCAAGGGGCATAATTCGTGCTAATTTTGGTGTGAAATTATCTTTTACTATTCAACGATGTGAATTGATTAAATCTATAAGAATTTTGGTCATTTGTGCTTAAATTTGGGTTATTTTGGATCCCATGAATGTGTATATGGTGAGTTATAAACAAGTATACTAGAGGAAAGAAGAAACGCAACAACTATTTTTTGTTATTTCTCTTAATTCTTTCATGTTATTGAGTCAATTTGTAACTGATTATTTTAGGGTCCTGTATCTTGATATTAATCTTTGTGTTTTCGTTAGAACCTGTCTTACCTGTGAGATAACGTCAAAATAGACGTTTACACGTTTCTCACATGCAAACCTTTGAATATCCAAACTTTAATTAGAACTCTTTTAATTTGTGTACACGCAGGTCGACTCGATAAATTGCAATGATTTTTGTTTGGATTTAATCCTTCATATCGTTTTGCGACCTATTCAAAGACGTCATCCGGTAGCAAATTGTGATGTTTACGAATGGAACATCTCAACCCGCAGTTGTTGCTGACTTTGGTGTACATCCGTTTACAAAATATTGCTTGAAATAACGTCTTAGAACGAACAGAATAACTGACGGTCGCCCGAAAAGCGATCGCCAACGTCTAACATCACAACGTCAGGACTAAAACGTTCGCTTATGTTACATACGGAAACAAATCCTCTAATCGAGAAAAACTGTTGGTGCTATTCATGAACAGTACAGGAATCAAATTTCAGCCAGGAATCGTTAACGTCCGTTTGGATTGCGTGCAAGAACGCATTTAATGTTCACGCCAAACTGCTCTCGTTTAAACGCCTATTGATGGCACGTAAACCTGTGACATTGATGAAATGTTGACACTAGAAAGTTAAATGATAAAGTTTTACTATACATGAAAAAAGAATGCGAATTATGGTGATTTTGAGAAAAACAAAAACAAAACGTATGCTCAAATTAATTTTTTGTTGCGTTTCTTTTTTCCTTTAGTATATTTTTTGTGATTCAAGGGGAGATAATCAATCGTTCCGCATATGCTTATCCAGCACTTATATATCATACAACAAGTTGTATTTGAAAGGGAATTCATTAAGCTTTACAATGATATAGGTGATATATGATATATATGATATAGCCGCTATTGGATGTTTTCACGCGCGTACTCATTGCTGCATTAGGCGTTGTTCTTTTGTTGTAACAATATCCCACATTCTTTTACTGTTCTTATTGAAACTATTTCATATCCTGGACAGTAGAACGATTCTTAATCTATCTAAAATATGTGTGTTTTTACATATCCTCATATGTTTAATGTTAATGCGCTCTGGTGATATCGAAACAAACCCTGGGCCAGCTCTCCTTGGAAATGCATTTGGTGTTGGATGTCTTTCAATCGTGCACCTAAACATTCGTAGTATACGTAATAAGATCAATTTCATCTGTGACAATTTATCTGACTTTGACATTATGTGTTTCACAGAGACTCATTTAGATGACACTATTCCAGACTCAACACTGACAATGGACAGACATGATAGCACAATCTACAGACAAGACCAGACTGCTCACTCTGGAGGATTATTAGTTTATGTTCCAAATTTCCTCTATTCTAAACGAAGACGTGACCTTGAACACAATTCCGTGCCTAGTATTTGGGTAGAGGTTACTTACAAGGGTAAATCGTTCCTTCGTTGTACTGTCTATAGGTCTCCAGGCACACCAGTAACATTTTGGGAAAACCTCAATATAACTTTCGAAAAGGCCTTCGAATCGCAACAAAACATAATCATCGTGGGAGATTTAAATCAAAACTTACTCTCCAACTCTAGAAATCATCTTACAAATGTAATGTCTATTAACACCCTGACAAATGTAGTTACCAAACCTACACGCATCACCACTACTACAGCAACCTTAATTGACCCGATTCTAGTTTCAGAAATAATTGACGTTATACAAGCTGACACTATTGACATAGAACCTAACATCAGTGATCATAAGGCTACACTTATCTTTTTCAAATTTTTGAACCATCATACAACTTGTTCAAAAAGAAAGGTTTGGTTTTACAACCGTGCTGACATTGACGGACTCAACCAATGCATCGAACGTGAAAATTGGGACTTTATTGAACTTACAGACATTGACGACGCATGTGAACAATTTACAACAAAAATAGAAGACATTATGCAGCGGTATATACCTTCAAAAGAAGTAACAATTAGACCGAATGATAAACCGTGGTATGATTCAAAAATTAGACGTTTAAGTAGACTTCGCGACAGACTTAAGAAAGATGTGACAAGACATGGACGACCTGCAGACTGGGACAAATACAAAACTACCAGAAACAAAGTAAATAATTTAATAAAAGAAGCTAAACAACGTTTTTTCAACAATATCGAAGAAACATTATCAAGTAATAGCAATGAGAACCCTAAAAAGTTTTGGAAATATCTTCGTGCTTTAGTAAAAACCAATAAAACAAGTAATGAAATACCAATTCTCAAAACTACTGAACAAAATCAAGATGTTTTACATTGTACTGATGAAGAAAAATCAAATTGCTTGAATGATTTTTTCATATCTATATCCACAGTTGACGACAAAAACACAAATTTACCTGATTTCACAAAGAAAACAAACAGTACAATAAACACTATTCATATTTCAGAAGAGGAAATTGAAGGTATTATAAATAACTTAAACGTAAATAAAGCAATTGGTCCGGATCGAATCAGCCACAAATTTTTGAAACTAGTAAAAAGTAGCATTAGTAAGCCACTTTCTAAACTATTTAATAAATCACTCAGCGAGTCAATGTTTCCTAATAAATGGAAAGAGTCTATTGTTCATCCACTTTTTAAAAAGGGTGATCAATATTCTGTTAGTAATTATCGTCCTATCTCTCTTCTTAGCTGCGTATGTAAAGTTATGGAAAGATGTATTTACAAACATGTTTATAACTATCTGTTTTCAAACAAACTTTTATATGACAAACAGTCCGGTTTCTTAAAAGGCCACTCAACTGTTTATCAATTGCTGGAAATATATCATCAGGTTGTATCGTCGCTTGATGCAAAGCAGAACACATGTTTAGTATTTTGTGATATATCGAAAGCATTTGATAGAGTCTGGCACAAAGGTTTGATCTTTAAATTACGGCAACTAGGAATCCAAGGCCCCCTTCTTTCTTGGTTTTCTGACTATCTCTCTTCACGAAACCAATCAGTCATCATTAAAACGACAAGGTCAAGGTCAAGGTCTGTAAATGCTGGTGTTCCGCAAGGCTCTGTTCTCGGTCCGTTGCTCTTTCTCGTCTATGTGAATGATATTTGTGACAATCTATTAAGCATCTCCAGACTTTTTGCTGATGATACATCCTTGATATCTCTTTGGTCAAAACAGTGGCTCGTTGATTTTAATCCACAAAAAACAATTGCAATGCTTATCACGAACATGAATGTCCAGCCGCCTAAATTACTTTTTAACAACACTCAAGTCCAATTTGCAGATAATCACAAACATCTAGGTCTCTGGTTCAGCAATAATGCGAAATGGTCTGATCATGTTAATAATATTTGTAAGTCAGCATCTAGACTATTGGGCATTATGAGAAACCTAAAATTCAAGATCAAAAGGGACTCCCTTCAACAAATTTATATCTCGTTCCTTCGTCCTATACTCGAATATGCTTCAATTGTTTGGGATAATTGTACCTTACAAGAAAAACAAACTATAGAAAAGATTCAAATAGAAGCTGCTAGAATAGTTACCGGTATCACCAGATCAGCATCACTTGATCGTTTGTACAAGGAAATTGGCTGGATGACTTTAGAAAACCGACGTAAATATCAGAAACTTATTTGTATATACAAAATAATAAACGGAATGACACCCGACTATCTATCTAATATTTTCCCCCAATCTGTCAACAATAGAACTCTGTATAACCTAAGGAATTCTCAAAATATAGATATCATGCACTGTCGAACGGAATTATTTGCGAGTTCTTTCATACCGTCTGCTGTCTCCTTGTGGAATGAGCTTCCGGAAAATATAAAATCAGTTCAATCCTTGTCACTTTTTAAATCGCTCATTTCTAGACGTTTTCCAGTACCGACTGTGCCACGCCATTATCTTATCGGACAAAGAAGACTTTCCGTTCTACACACAAGATTAAGGAATCGTTGTAGCAACTTGAACTCTGATCTTCATTTAAATCATCTCTCTCTTTCAGCTTTTTGCAGTTGTGGACACAATATCGAAAATGCGGAACACTATCTCTTCCAATGCACGAACTTCATTGGGCCTCGTCTGACCATGTTCCACGACCTACGTCCCTACCACCCACTCTCTGTTAATCTTCTTCTTTTTGGTTCCGAAAACCTTAATCTTGAAGAGAATTCTCACATCTTTACTTCAGTTCAGAATTTTATCAAAGAGTCAAAGCGGTTTGATAAATAACAATCCCTTTCTGCAGCAGAAGACTTACCTCTACCTTCTCCCCATGAACCCACTGCCATCAGAGCTTATTCTATTTCTCTCTTTTTCATTTTTCAATTTACGTACCCACTGCCATCATAACCTTTCACCATTCATTTTTTTTTTTCATTTTCAACATGACAATTTACATATATTTTTTTCTATTTTTCACAATCATTTCTATCGAAACTTTGTTGTTGTTTTGTGTGTTTTCAGAACGTATGTTACCTTACTTTGATATATTGTCCAATTACATTATACACTCCATAACTGGAACACAACTGTCTTCAATTATTTCAGTCTAATTTCTTGTCAAGATACCTCTGTATTTCGAAGACTGACTTTCATGTAAATCAAGTTGAGGGACTGGCCGAATCTAAGTTGTGAGAACTTGTGGCCAAACCCTTTTGCCTTTATTGTAATTATTTAATATCTATTGTATGTGTATTATGTACAAAATGTATTTTGGCAATAAAATATGTTTAAACCAAAAATATAGGTGTCATAAAATCCCGGTAGGGGGGACCTAGGGTGTAGCCAGCCCAAGGACTACATTGGCTGTTCCGATGGTGCAGAACATTCCGGTACTCAATGGGATAACACAGATCAGTGTTCGGAACATGTTCTGCTTGTTCCCGAAGAAAAGGTGGTGCAAGCAGAACAGTTGCGTCACTAGCATGGCAACTTTCGATTAAAACTGTGGTGGATTGAAATTAATTAATATTTCTAATAAACTTTATAACAGAAATCAAATTATTTCAGCAACAGCGGGCGACCAAAGTCTATTATTAGACCCAGCGGGTGACCAAAGTCTATTTTTAGACCGGCCGTATGCGTTTTAGACCTCCATACACATTTTCTGTTCCAAAAGCATTCCATTCGGCATGACTTGCACAGAACATAAGGGACAGTGCCGCACAGCCGAATGGAACGCACCCATATTGTCCAGCAAGATTAACCCGGGACATCTGCATAATTATGTAATGACCCCACTTCGACAATATTTTGTTACGCTCAACTAACGGACTTTACACACGAAAATTAAGTTGTCTCGGGTTAATTGACCAAACGCCAATTGACAGATCGCTCTGCCCAACACAGAATTTAAGACAAACAATGGGGATGTGATCGTTAATAGGGAACGATTTTATCCATTTAATCGTGACTTGAATTCGGACGAACAAAATAGTATTTCGTAGGTGTTGTTATAAAATCTCGTAACTATAATAGATTCACTATTAAACGAGAATAATTACAGTTGAACTGCTTTATCAAAACAACCGAAATTATTCTCGTTCAATAGTGAATCTATTATACGGCTTATCAAAACATAACAGTAAACATTAGCACAAAATTCTTTGCCATTGGCACGTCGATTGTTTTGATTGTCAGTCGATAAATCGATACAATAACACGTGCAACGAAGAACAATTGGGGCATTACATTTTTCTGATCGTCCATTGGCTAATCCGATGTTTTTGATTGACAGTCGGCGTTTGGTCAATTTGGGTGGACAATACAAGGCCATCCCTTTTTGTCTGTAAATACTTAGCTTGTTATGTTTCACCCTCATCCAAACAAGACCGGATTTTGACGTCCTTAGTAGATATGTTTTGGGAAAACGTTTTAGACAAAAGAAAAAACTGCTGATAACCAGCAGTTTCTCCTTTTGCCTCAATATTTTCTTGGCTATATAACATAAACATTTTGACCCTTTGTGATCATTTACTTTGTCGTCTGCAGCAGCTTTCAAATTGGACCGATTTAAAATTGTGTCGTTTGGTAATGGGCACGGTGACCCACGTGACTTTTGGGAAGCGTTAACACCGAAAAAATCGTCCGCTTCGAGGTATGTTTTGTTTAATTTCTCAGCTTATACTCAATTGATTTTGACGAGAGAAAGTGCACGGAACGCGCATTCGAGAGGGCTATTCCCGTTTGTAACTCACTCTGCTCCGAATCCCGTGGTTTCTCCAAACATTCAAGCGAAAGTTTTTTTTTCGGTGCACGTGAACGCTTCCCACTTTCGTTTTGCACTTACAAATACTTTGGCTCCAATGTTTGAAGAAACCACTGGATTTGGAGAAGAGTGAGTTAGAGCTGGGAATAGCCCTCTCAAAGGCGCGTTCCGTGCACTTTATCTCATCAAAATCAATAGAGTATAAGCTGAGAAATTAAACAAAACATACCTTGAAGCGGACGATTTTACGTGTGGACACTTTTCAAAAGTCACGTGGGTTACACACCGTAGTAATGGGTTACCCTGCTATAAAAAGTTTCGTTATTTTCAGTTACTCTTCACTTGCCATCTACACTGGAGACTAAACCACAAGACAGAAAAGTGGAAAAAGGCCAAATGAATAGCAGACAAATCAAGGGTCTGTCTGTCTGTCTGTTTGTTTGTTTGTTTGTCTGTCTATCTGTACGTTCGTCCGTCTGTCTGTCTGTCTGTCTGTCTCTGTCTTTCTCTGCCTCTGTCTCTGTCTCAACTGCAAAAATGAACTTAAAATGAATTAAATTAGGTTTTCCAGAAGCATACAATTTAAAAACCCTATCTCCCCTTAACCCATTACCACATGGTGACTCCTTTTGACTCCCCACAAGATAATGGCTTTGGAAAACATCATGGAAATGAAGAAATTGCTTGTAACAAGCAATTTCTTCACTTCCCACAATGTTTTCTATGTAATAAGACCAAACAATGCAAAATTTCAATCACTTGAAATTGTCATTGCATCATCTTTGAATTTGGACTAGTCTAAAATTTTGCTGTTTGGGAAAGGGCTAAAGGGTACCACCTTTTGTGCTCTCCAAAAGTGGTGCCTTCTGTCCTTGTGAAATACATATTGCATTTTAGGACAGTACCAATTTTCAAAAGCAGACAAATTTGCTAGTTCTGGGCTGCGTTCAGTAGACAAACTGTTAGCTAACGTTAACGTTGCCAACATTCGCAACTTCTTTGACCCAATTTTGACAGAATTGACCGAGTATTCCGAATGAAACGGCTTACTTAACATAACACAACTTTAATGAAGTAATGTAGGCCTTCAGCCCAGTTTACAAACATACAAAAACATATAGACATTGTTATGGCTCTTGGATTATCAAACCAAAATTTAAATGTATAGGAAAAATGTAATAATAGTCTACCTAAATCTCACCCAAAATGTGACCTGTGTAGGAACTTTTTGTTAATGCTCGACCTCCATGCCTAAATGAAACTTCGATATGTATGGAAAATCACTAGGGTGGAGGTCACATGATAGAGGTCCTTTTAAGGTCACCACGGGGTCAAAGGTCAACTAAGTGCAAAAATAAATGGTATAGCAAGAAAATCCACCATAACTCACTTACTTCAGTGTCTAGACTAACAAATTTGGTATCAAAATGAAGCTGGGATATTCATCTTTATTTTGCAGTATAGATATGCAAATCAGCTAATTTGCATATATAAGATTTTGAAGATTTAATTAGAAATTTCGAAGATTTTTTCGTCATTTTTTATAGCATAAAGTTGGAACATAAGCTATAACTCACTAAGTTTGTGGTGTAGATTCACGAATTGGGTACCAAAATAAAGCCTAGACATCTGTCATCAAGTATAGTTAAGCAAAATAAGTAAATTACATATGTATGTTTTTTAATTATTTTTTTAATTAATTGATGAAAATATCGCCAATTTGTGAATATTTGATTCACACAGTAATCAGACTTAAAGGTATCACAAGAAAAATCTTTAAAAATCAATCATTGGGCCAATTCCAACCAAACTTGGTATGAATGTTCTTTGAGTGACCCTATTGAAGATGTGTTATCAAAATTTTGACTTGACTAAAAAGTGGGCGTGGCAGGGCGGGGCTTATCTGCCTTAGAGAAATCACAAGAAAATTCTTTAAAAATCAACCATTGGGCCAATTTCGACCAAACTTGGTATGAATGTTCTTTGAGCGACCCTATTCAAGATGTGTCATCAAAATTTTGATTTGACAAAAAAGTGGGCGTGGCAGGGCGGGGCTTATCTGCCTTAGAGAAATCACAAGAAAATTCTTTAAAAATCAACCACTGGACCAATCCAACGAAACTTGGTATGAATGTTCTTTGAGGGACCATATTGAAGATTTGCAATCAGAATTTTAATTTGACTAAAATGTGGGTGTGGCAGCACGGGGCTTATCAGACTTAGAGAAATCACAAGAAAATTCTTAAAAAATCAACTATTAGACCAATTTGAACAAAACTCGGTATGAATGTTCTTTGTGTGACCCTTTTGAACAGTTTGATTCTTCAAAAAATGTTGGCGTGGCATTGCGTGGCGATGCTCATCAGACAAATTATAAGAAAAATCATTAAAAATCAACCTTTGGGCTATTTTTAACCAAACTTGACTTGAATGTTCTTTGAGTGACCCTGATGAACATTTGTAAACAAATTGTTTGATTCATTAACGTGGCAGGATGGGAACATTTTCAACACGGGGAAATCGTGATTTATAAAAAGAACATTGTGCTAATTTATACACAGCTTTGCTGAATCTATTTGAACAAAATTGTAACTAAATTGATCATACAAGAATAGTTTTACGTTAAGCCTAATCAAAACAGAAAGTCCCTAGTTATAAGCATTTGCATTTGACAAAATTGTCATTTTCGCTCATGCCATCTTGGTAAAGATTCATGGAGGGTATTGTACATGCTGCACAATGCACAACTTCCCGTCACAAACAGAATAAAGCATGTTGCTGTCTTTTTACAGAATCAGATTGAAATACAGTATACCAGAGAGTGTGTTTTCCATGGAAGCGTATCTTTTAAAAAGTTTGTTGATGGGTATAGCTGGAGAAACAGCAATATTTCACTGTATTCTGAGTGTAGACTACCTATTACTATGTCAAAATTAAGTTTTGCATCCGTCTTTATTTCATGGGAATATTTATGCAAAGTACCTAACTTGCAATAGCTCAACCGCATTTGGGTTTGAATAGTTAATATGAAATTTTGATGAAATTGTCTTCCGTTTGTGAATACCTGTATATGCCCACAGTGCATTTTGAAGTTTATTGTAGGACTCAATCACAATATTATCATATTACATATATTATACATATATTATTGATACTATGCTGCCAATAATTTGGAATCTTGTGGTTTATAATCTTTCAATACTGAATGTCTTTACATTTGTCTGTATAACTTATTGCGAACACTTAACCCTTTCCCAAACGACAAAGATTTGGAGCGTTACAATTTGAAACCCGCTGCAGACAACAAAATGGGTGTTGATTGATATAGGATTTGTGTACAAAATAGGATGGAAAATATTGAGACAAAAGGAGAAACTGCTGGTTATCAGCAGTTTCTTCTTTTGCCTCAATGTTTTCCCAAGCATTTTCTATTACGGACGTCAAAACCAGGTCTTGTTTGGGAAAGGGTTAAGCCTACTTAAAATGTCTTATCGTTTACATTTCAATAGCTTAAATTTGGTATGTAAGTAAATATCTTTTTGTACCAGAATTGGTGTCATTCATAAAATTAAGGTCAAATATCAGGGTCAGATAAATATCCCTAAAGGGGAATCAGTTATGCCAAGAGTAGACGCTGCTCCGCTATTACACAGTTGATTTAAGGCTTCCTTTAACAGTAGTCAAAGTTGCAAACTGTGCTGATTTTCTTATCAAAGGAAATATGCCTACATCCATTTTATCACAATTTCGTGACATTTAGCTGTCAAAGTGACGAATTAGGTGATCATGAATTTGGTCATCATGGATTTCCCTGGGATGTTTGGCATGCATTAACTGCTTGTCTCTCTTAAACTCACTAGTCATTGAAAGTACTTATCTTGGCGAAAAAAATGTCGTTTTTCTTTTCTTGGTAGAATCTAAAGCCTACACATTTTTGCATACAAGTGCTTTGGCACTAAATATTATTTTAGAATATCTGCTCTACCTCATCTTATTGAACCTTTGATTGTCACAGGGGCTGGCCCCTTGTCATTTATAGGGCTGGTCTCTTGCCATTTAAAGGAAATGCATTAAGTATTTTGATTGGATCATTTTTGTATGGGCAGTCTTTAATTAAAATACCTCCTGGTGACGAACAAACATTCTCTTATCAATGTGCTTTGTTTCTGTAGCCAGAAGTTAACCATTAAAGTCGTTATATGCCCCTCAGAAGCTTCTCCAGATACCAACTATCACTAAATTATTGTCATTCGAGTACTGAGAAGTTGATAATCTTCAGTACGTTAATGGTGGCGGTAAGGGAGGTAATCAGGTAAATACTAATTTCTGGATTCGTCTATACGTTTAAATCGATACACAGAACTTTAAATAATCTGTGTCTAATTTTCCAATTGCACTCCCAAATAATGACAATAATTTTATCAATCATACCAGTTATTTATTTTGCATAAAGCTATGCTGGAACATTTAGATGGGTGCCTAACCTTCATTTTGATATCAAAACTGTTAACCTACACCCAGAACACAGTGAGTTATATCTGCTTCTCTAGCTATATCCCCTTAAACGACCTTTCAAAGATATGTTTTTTATGGAAAACGCACTCTCTAGCATATCGAAGTTCAAACTGATTTCCGAAAAAAGACTTCAAAATGCTTAATTTTTATGTTGGGCGGGAACTTGTACATAAACCATGTGATTTACTAGTATTTCCAAGATGCTTGAAAGCACTGTATGTATCTAATATTCACAAATTCGTGATGTGTTCATCATAATTCTAAAAAACTATTAAAAATCATTTAAATCGTGGACATGCATATATGCTTATTCGCAAATTTTAAGTTAAGAATGGATCTCTAGGCTTTATTTCAATACCAAAATTGTTTGTGCACACCGCAAAGTTCGTGAACATAAGCTTTTTTCTTGCTATAAAGGAAACAAAAACAATGGAAATTTCATGAAATTTCCCATTAACTCTTCAAAATTATACATTTGCAAATTAGTTTATTTGCGTAACTACTAGGTTGCATAACTGTACCGAAAAATAATGATGAAAGCCCATGCTTTTATTTGATACCAAAATTGTTTATCTATACCAAGAACTGAGCTATATATGATGTTCCCAATGTACTCTATAAAATTCATGATAACTTCATCAGTTATTCCAATAAATTCTACAAAGTCATGATTATGCAAACCTTTGAAAAATAAGGACGGATGTAAGTCTAAACCCGGTATTTGTGAACTATAGCTGTTCATCCTGCTATACCCCACAGTCACAAGACATGTTACCATGGAAACCACACCCTCTACGATACTGTAATTCAATCAGACATATCTAAAATGCATAATCATGTTTTTGATTGGATGTTTGCATAAACAATATGATTAAATCAACCCACAAAGCTCCGTGTGTATCAAATATTCATAAATTGACGATAAAAATCTTGCTTATGCAATTTAGCTAATTTGCACAATCGAACTTGAGGACAGATATCTAGGTTTTATTTTGGTACCCAATTCGTGAATGTACACCACAGATTACAGCTTATGTTTCAACTAAACTGACACGATTTAAAAACGCAAAACACGTTTTCATTAATCATTCCTTTCCTATTGCCTCGATCGGCACCATATTTGGGGACATGTATGAGACAATGTATACGCTTCACAACCCAGCAATTTTGTCGTGTTTTCTGTAAACTATCCGGACATCTGAACCGCCCGTCACTAAATGCTCGTGCGTCTCGTGCATTCAGATCACGTGTTAAATCACTAAGATTTTTTGTGTACAAATTGCCACTTTGATTTACTTATTGAAAACATACGAGAACAACGAAGGAAAATTGTGTATAAAATGCTGAGGCTTACTTTGCGAAAAAGGAACTGAGTTTTTTGGCTTTTGATTTGCCATGTTTCGCAAATGAAGGTAGGTAGACGCTTTACTGTAGCCGAATCGACGGTTCCAAGATTTATGAGACGTGTAAACGACACAGGAAGATTTACAGACCACACACGTCCCGGTCAGCTGCGTGTAATAACTGTACGTCAACATAATTGTATACGTCAACGTCACAAACGCAACAGATTTGGGACGGCTCAGTCTACAGCAAATTCTATGGTTGGTACTCGCGGGCGGCCTATACATCGCGACATGATGATAAATCGCCTGTGAAAACACTGTGTTCGCTGTCGTCGATGTTCAATGCCAGGGGCTTGACACAACGTGCATTTTGGCATAATCTGACGTCCATTCAGGCATTATTCGAGGCTTAAAATGTCATTTTCTGTCCTGTTATGTTAACAATTGTAACATTTACAATTTTACATGGCTATACATCGGTTTTGTAAGATGCAGGAGATACCATTTGTAAAAGTACTATTTTGCGTTTTTAAATCGTGTCAGTTTACATTATAAAGAAAATGACAAAACAATCATCAAAATTTCTAATGACATGAGTGAAAATGGCAATTTTTTCAAATACAAAGGCTTATAACTAAGAACTTTCTGTTCCGATCAGGCTAGAAGTAAAACAGTTCTTGCATAATCAATTTAGTTACGATTTCGTTCAAATCGATCCAACAAAGTTGAGTATGAATTAGCACAATGGTTGTTTTTAAAGTATTTTTTCATGATTTCTCCAAGTTGAAAATGACCCCAACCTGCCACGTCCTTATTTGTTGTTTATTTCAAACAATTTGTTAGCAAATGTTCAAAAGGATCACTCAAAGAACAATCACGTAAAGTTTGGTTCAAATTGACCCGATGGTTGATTTTTAAAGAATTTTCTTTTGATTTGTTTAAGTTCGATAAGCCCCGCCCTGCCACGTCCACGTTTTTTGACGAATCAACATTTTGTTTACAAAATGTTCAAAAGGGTCACACAAAGAACATTCATGCCAATTTTGGTTCAAATTGGCCCATTGGTTGATTTTTAAAGAATTTTCTTGTGATTTCTCTAAGGAAGATAAGCCCCGCCCTGCCACGCCCACTTTTTTGTCAAATCAAAATTTTGATAACACATCATCAATAGGGTTACTCAAAGAACATTCATACCAAGTTTGGTTGGAATTGGCCCAATGATTGATTTTTAAAGATTTTTCTTGTGATACCTTTAAGTCTGATTACTGTGTGAATCAAATATTCACAAATTGGCGATATTTTCATCAATTAATTAAAAAAAATAATTAAAAAACATACATATGTAATTTACTTATTTTGCTTAACTATACTTGAGGACAGATGTCTAGGCTTTATTTTGGCATCCAATTCGTGAATCTACACCACAAACTTAGTGAGTTATAGCTTATGTTCCAATTTAATGCTATAAAAAATGACGAAAAAATCTTCGAAATTTCTAATTAAATCTTCAAAATCTTATATATGCAAATTAGCTGATTTGCATATCTATACTGCAAAATAAAGATGAATATCCCAGCTTCATTTTGATACCAAATTTGTTAGTCTAGACACAAAAGTAAATGAGTTATGGCGGATTTTCTTGCTATACCATTTATTTTTGCACTTAGTTGACCTTTGACCCCGTGGTGACCTTAAAAGGACCTCTATCATGTGACCTCCACCCTAGTGATCTTCCATACATATCGAAGTTTCATTTAGGCATGGAGGTCGAGCATTAACAAAAAGTTCCTACGCATGTGTTTTCTAGGGCCTTATTTCTATAATTTAGGTAGACTATAACCTGTAATGTTTGTATAAATTGAAAGTAGGTATTGGCTCTCTCGTATCAACAGCATGATAAAATGTTATTGATAGGAGAAAACTAATGTGTTTTCGAGAGTTCATAAAACAGTGTACATGTGTAAGACCATCATTTAAGTTCTGACTTGCATTATTTTATGAACAAATTTTCATATATTTAGTAATTCAAATTCATTTTCTACAGAAATGTACCTATTAAATGTGTCAATATTTTGTAATCGTTGTTTTCAAAGAAAAACTAACCTAAATCATCAAATTGTTTGCATTCGCATAAAACATGATATTCATCATCAAGTACGTCAATGGACGAATGCTCATAACAATAAGTACATAAACGATCCTCTTTCAAGATATTGTTGTGTCTGCCCAATTCAATATTAAATTTTTGTCGGTGATTTGAACATCTAAATTTTGCAAAAGATTTTCTTAGATAAAATGGAAAATTATTTGTGATATAATATTCGATATTTAGAAGTGATTTATATTGTATGTAATATTGTCCTTTTGATGTTAAGGTAAGTTGATTATGCCAATCTTGTTGAAGAATATCTGTAACTCTTATTTTGAACTGCTTTATAAATAAATCTACATTGCCAACGTCTTGTGAAATCCAAATAAAACCAAAGCCGTGAGAAAATAGCATATTTCTAACATTAGTTGCGTAAGTGTGTTTTTCAATGTCATCTAATCCTTTTAACATTAAGTAGCATTGTTTCGGGTATCTGTTTAAAGGCATTTGTACAACTTTGCACCAGTATTTTATAAATCTTACATAGTAATCAAGGCAAAGTGGATAACGGCCACATTCGCCCAAAACCATTTTATTATTTGTATATTTACAAATGTACCTACACTGGTCAAGAAACTTTTTGCAAGGTGAGACATGAACTTGTTCCACCGAATTTCTATAGGTGTACCCCCATAATTCTGCCCCGTAAAGAAGAATTGGTTCGACCATAGCATCAAAAATCTTAAAATATTCATTAATATGAAATTAGGCAAAGCCTAAATTCGGACGAAACAAACAGAAATCTCTATCTCTTTTCTCGCCGAAACCTTTACCGGACAACGAGATCTGTAATTTAGTCACATTCCTACACGCACCGTTTCATATTAGGTAGATCCCAACTTTGACTGGTCTAAAATGAATGTTTTGCGTCTTTTCAAATAAGGACCATGTAGTTTATCCAAACAAGACTTAGCTTTAGGGGCGTTCCAAATTGAAAGAGCGTAGGAAAACATTGAAACAAAACAAGAACATGTTGTTTTCCAGCATTTCATCATTTTGCCTAATGTTTTGTGCAATATTGACACAAAGTACGTAATTCTTAATCAACACCAGTTGTGTAGTTCAAATGGAAATCTGGTCTAACTTTTGGTCGTTTTGGAAAGGGTTGAACATTGGGTTAGCAACATCCTGCTGATTTCAACATTTTCTCCCACCATGTCTATGATTTTCGAAGGTTCACATCGCAGCGACTATACACAAAAATGATATATAGGCTAGAAATTAAATGAGCGGGGATCTGGAAAAACGTGCTTTATAGTATTTTTCAAAATTGAGTTTCAAGATCGGCATTGTTGTCAAATGGAGTCAGATTTGCATCAATGCTGCTCTCTTTAAGTTACTGCAAGTCACGAAGAAGCTATTGGAGAACAAAATGGATCCTGATCAGACTCTATGTATGCACAGGCTGATCTGGATCTATGTTGGGCTCAAAAGCCTTAAGGAACGTTTTTCAAGATCCTGGCTCAAATATTTCAGGGAGTGAAGAGGCATGGAGAAGTAGACCTGCACTATCATTTCACTTTTCACCTCAATGATTTTCAGCATTGCCCTCCATGGACAGTAATTTAAGCTGCTTACAAGTATGATCTGTAACATCTTTCACTCTTTCAAAAAATGTTTACTGTTCCAATTTGACAGCTTTTGCAGACGACAAAACGCAATTGAATGAAAATAAAAAAATTATGATTTGTTTAAAATGTAACAAAAAGATATCAGCATTTTCTTCTTTTGTGATAACATCTTCACATTGCCCTTTCTATTATGGACGTCATTTGAAACCAAATCTGGAAATCTGGAAAACGGTTAACAATGTAAATTTTGTACTTTGGATGATGCTAGATTTGGAAGGAACATTTTCTCATGGACTGGAATACAGCTTGGAATAAGACAGAACAGAACAGAACAGAACAGTTTATTTACAAAATGACTTGAACAAAATTGTTCATCGTCATTACAAAGCATATAAACAATTGTGATTTGAACATGCAATTAATGTAGAATAATTCTAATGGATATTTACTATTGTCGTACATTTTCGACAAATGTCGACAATTTCCGTATCTATTTTTAGCAACAGTATTGCTAAATATAGCAACAGTATTGCTAAATATTACTTCCCTTTGTAAATGAAATTCCCCGAATACACCCTGAATATCTTTTTCTGGTATGATTCTCCGTTTAACAGCAATTTTTCAGAGACATTTTTCGTGTAATTTTATATGATTTTGATTGATATCATAAGTTTGTAAGTGATTAAAAACTTTGATTTTAATGAAACTGCCTATTTAGGAAACTAATTGTAGTATGTATAATTGTCGTTTCTTCCTTGGTACTGGCTTGCTCAATATAACGAGAAACCCTACAGTAGAAGACACATACATGTATTCTAATGAAATCTATGATGTGGTCTTCAAACGCCTATCGTTTGAGAACGACGCGTGGATCAGATCATCATTGTTCAGACTTTCGCACTCGATTTTCATCACTTCTTCGCCGGCGATCCTTATTTAAATGTGCAAACTCGTTGTCAGTTAATTGTAACGTGGTTTGATCCGTGATTTGATCCTTTCTTTTAGATTCTTTTTCCATTTAAGTCCTTAGATTCAATATGCAATCCAGAAGAAGTGGTATAAGGAAGCTGTTATAAACTATAAAAAGATTAAGTACAATTTTGTCTTTAGAAATTGCATTACTTTTTACAAATAGCGATGTTCAATTGGTTACTAGGTAAAGGGTTAAAATGGTGAAAGTCATACGAAATCACAACTGATATGTTATCATTTGCCAACTTCTGAAAGTCTAATACAACGTTTGGGTTTTAGTTATAAGCATATAATTAGATATGGGCTACGGTACCCTTCATTTGGGGCATTGACTTCTTTTGGGAAAGAAATAGTGCGTTCGAAAGCATGAGGGTACTAAGAATTACCTTTATATATTTTCAATTTTTGACGGATAAAATGTACATATGTGGATTTTATCGTGTTCCTACACATATAAGAATAATTTTGATATCAGTTTTAGAGAGTGCGCGAACTTATTTCTGGCACTGTCAACATTTGTTTCAGAGACATAAATTTCAAACTAGGAAATAAAGAGGCTTTATTTTTAAATAAGCACGCAATAATTTAACAAAAATATCTCTCATATGTGCACAAAGGTCATATCATTTCACATCAGACGATGGGTAAACATGTTTTTGATAATAAAAACCAAAATCTAAACACATTTAATGTGTTAATGTCTTTTTTGCATTGAGTGGTGGCCGCCATATTGGAATTTTGCAAGTTGGGGGTGGGATAAGGGAAAATCAAATTTCTAGTAAACCTCTGGACGAATTTCATATTGCACATATAGATGTCTAATATAATGTGCTATCAGGCAGAAGTGTTTGTCACCCCAATTTCTTAAGTTGCCATTAGGCGTATTCTACCTTAACAATGGCAGTAAATATAATGATATTTGTTTATTTTTGTTGTTGTTGTGGTTGTTTTGCGGAAATCACGTTGTAAGTAGAAATAGTAAAAATGTTTATTAAGGTTTCTGTTTGATTGATGATTATCTATACATTCAAATGTTATGTATAAGGGTCCTTCGACATAGTTATGCCGCATGATCCTTACACATATCATTCGTATTAGCGTACAATACATTTGGATTTTGCTATAGTTTTGACAGCGATTAAACGTTTATGAAAACCAGTATAAAACAGGATAAGCGTTTACATGTTTAAATGAATTCCAGATAAAAGACCGTGGACGGTCCTAAATCTCAAATCTCCGCACTGACTGAGTATTACCAATTTAAATACTTTGATTCAACCCTTTCCCAAACTAAAATTTTACTGGTGGCCCAATTGGAAATATGTTGCAGGTGTCAAAGGAATGTTCATAAAAACAGGATTCGTGTACACTATTGAAAATAAATATTGAGTCAAAAAGAGAAAATTGTGGTTATCAGCAATTTCATCTTTTGTCTAAATATTTTCCTAAGCAATTTCTATCAGGGATGTCAAAACTACGTTTTCTTTGGGAGATAGTTAATGTGTTTACCAAACGCGTGTCAACTGATAGAATAACAAGAACAAATAAAATAGTAAAAATTCATTTCAATTTTCATAAACAAGAATGGCAGTTTAGCTGGTAACTTTTAGCTTTTTAACCCTTTCCCAAACTACAAAAGACTTTTCCAAATTAAAAGCTGTGGCAGAAGACAAAATTTGTTTAAATTCATATAATTATGGAATTTGTGTGTATTATAGCTTTGAAGATATCGATGCAAAAGGAAAAAGTGCTGATTATCAGCATTTTCTTCTTTTGTCTCAATATTTTCCCAAAGCCTTTATTATGAGGGACGCCATCTATCATGATAACATACAATATTACATTATATTTTGGGGTTTCTGCACAATATCTCACTTAACCCATAACCAAACGACAAAATTCTAAACTTTTCCAAATTGAAAGGAGTTGCAGACGAAATTTTCAATTTTATGAAATTTTTAACATTCATAATTATGTGACCCGTCACTCTAAAAGGGACCTTATCGGTTGTGTGAAAAATATCGACCCTAGTCAGTCTGCGCAGTCCGCACAGCCAGACTAGGGCCGACATTTTTCACTTTTTATGTAATTTTCTGAATCTGGAATGTTTTCGCTATCTTACTGTGTTTTCATTTTTAACAAACGGGATCTTGTTGACCTGTGCTGAGTCTGACAAGTTTGTCATAGTTTGGATTTTTTGAGTTCAGATAAGGTCCATTTTAGCGTGACAGCTCACATATACAACTCTTAGGGTATAATTTACAAGGGCGGATCTAGGGCAGTGGTCAGGGGGCCGAAAATTGAATTTTTACAATATAACTTCTTATTAAGCTTTTAACCCCCCTGGAAAAAATCCTGGATCCGCCCTTGATAAAACATTGTGGAAAATGAAGAAAGTAACAAGCAATTTCTTCATTTACCAAAATGTTTTCCCAATCAATTTACTTGAATGTTTATACTTGAATATTGTAAACAACACTGTACGGACCTATTAAAATAATCCACAAATAGCACAATCAAGTCAATTAGTCAAAGTTTGAAAATCCTTTTAAACACCAGTTAGTGATCATCATTGGGCTCATAATCTTCATTCATCTGTACACCTCATTGATCAACCTGCAATGACACAAAAGTAACAAATGAGAGTATATACAGCATCCTCCTGCTGCTTTTGGAAACATAATACAATGTTAAAAAGGGAACTATAAAAATCCTTTTCCTACTATGCCCGGAGTCCTAGGTGGCTAGAACGTTTTTGAAAATGGTTTTAACTCTTTCACAAACAACCAAATTTTAGGACTAAATACTGAGAAAAAAGGAAAGAGTGCATGTCTATGCAATTCCTTCTTTTTTTCTCAATGTTCTCACAAACTTTTTCTACCAGGGACATCAACTTCAGGTCTTGTTTAAAACTCATTACCACACAATGACGCCTTTTGACACCCTGAGGCTTTGGAAAACATTGAGGAAAAAAAGTAGTTACTTGTTATGAGCACTTTCTTCATTTTCCATAATGTTTCCTACCAAAAGATACAATTTCATTCACTTGAAATTGTCATCTGCAGCATCTTTGAATTTGGGCCAATTTAAAGATTTGCCGTCTGGTAAAGGGTTAAGAAATGGTTAAATCAAAAAGACACTGTGCAGCCTATATCATTATTATGTTCATATGACACTGTTGGTCATGGTGCTGAGATTTTAGATCAATAGATTTATTGGGGTGTAACGCCATTTTCAACTGCTGTAATGGTCATATTTAGGCTGATGGAGCACCTAACCATGGATTCCCGGTATTTCTCTCACTAATACAACCACAATATCTAAACTGAGCCCCCAGCTGCTCTCCCACATAGATGATCCACAACAATAATTGTTAAGGGACAAATGATTTTTTCATGTCAGAGTGAATACTGACTAAGCCAGGGTTTGAACTCACGACCCCTAGATTGACAGACTCCAACATTACCGACTAAGCTTTCAGGGCCTGCTGACTCGGCCATCAAAATTCTAGAATGACCCATGCAATTTGACGAATTTGTGTGTGGAGCAGAAACATACATTGGATGAACAAAGAACTTGTCCTTTTAAATAATCAGATTTTTATTTTCCTCTTGTTTTGTTATCTAGAAATTCTGAACATTTTCAATTTACAAACTGTTTTTAACATGATGCAGCAGAAGCCAAATTGTTGCAAATGCCTATTCCTCACCTTAATTTCTATTCCAAAAGTAATCCGCCATTGTACACCAGAATTTAAGTTTGGTCATTCACCCTGGTTTGTTTTCAGCATGTCTGTAAAGATAATGTAATCATATCATTCATTTTTAGAAATAGTGTTTCAGAACTTTAAAGTGACATTTCAGAATTTTTTGTCATAAATTTTACTTTTATTTTTATCTGAAAGAGTATATTTCCTTATGAACATTCTGAAAATTTCAAGCCAAAATATTGCGTCGTTTACGAGAAATCTATATCTTTGTGTTAAAATTGAACAAATTGTTGTGGACAACAGTTCGGATTTATATGCAATTTATCGATTATGTCTCAACTTTAAATGCGTGTTTCTCGCTTATTGGCAACAACTTCAAAAAACTAATAGTATTTATACTCATTAGAATAACCAATCTTGGCATCAAGACATACTTTAAAAAAAAATAAAATTGGAATGAAATGTCCCTTTAAGCGAAAAGAAGAAAATCCCGGTAGTCTTTCCATAACCATTTCCATGCCATTTACATATTCCACATCCTGGTGACATTTATTTTCTTTTCACATCTGCAACAACGTTCAAATAGGGACAGTCCGTGAGTCTAGATTTACTTTAGTCTTTAGCTGTTTTGGGAAAGGTGAATGATATTTTTGCTTGGTCGATATTTATTTGGGACGAAAGTCAAATGCTACTTAAACCTTTTCTATGTAGTTGAAATAGCATTTTAGACATATCTAACTGCATAGGAAAAGATGTTCACTTACTCTGAGTTGCATTAATGACTGGAAACAGTGGTCGCTGCTGCATTTTTTTAGTGCAGACGAGACAAGATGGCCGTCATGATAAATCGTGTAACTATGTCAGTCAGTGCGCGTGACGTAGTTATACTGGATATCAAACCTCTGAATTCGGGACCGGTATGAGGCAAACGGAAGTAGATTAAACGACTACACAGTCGACTGTCCGAGATGTTCCGAATGCTCCATCAAAAAATAAACAAAGATGGCGTATTTTTCTTTGAACGGTATATTGATTTGAATGATTGAATCTGTTGAATTCAATGATTCTAATGTTTTTGATTTTATGCGTAACATATAGTCGGCCTTCGCCGGGGCCTTCGGCCCCGGACTTCGTCCGTATAATTCAGACACCCAAACCGTTGGCTGTAAGAATTTATTGCATATAATGACTTTTTGGCTTGAGAAGTAAGGGAAGATAAGGCTTTATCCCACTTAAGTTTAGGGGTGAATATTAAACCCAAATATTTGTAAAAAAAAATTGTCACTGTTATTTCATTCGTACCACATATCCAACTTTCTGAATTCCGTAATGGGCCCCCATTTCTGAAAACAATAATTTGAGTCTTTTTAACGTTCATCTTCATGTCATTGTCATCACAGAATTGTTGTACAGAGTTCAATTGTCTTTGTAATTGTATACTAGTGTCTGCCGGGCTTGCAACATCATCTGCATATAACAGAGAACCTATATTTGAATGAGTATTCAAAACCTGAACACCACTGTTAATACTGTCACCGACATATGTACAAATATCGTTGATAAACAGATTAAAAATTTGGGGACTACACTTATCACCTTGTTTTGTGCCGCGTAGACAAGGGAAGTAATCAGTACTTGACTCATTAACTCTTACACAAGAGTTATTATTCTTGTAAATATTGAGTAAATTGTTTAAGGTTTTGCCTTGCATTCCGATCGCGGATAGACGCTCAAATAGCTTTGTATGAGAGATGTTATCGAATGCCTTTTCAAAATCGACAAACAGTACATATAAACGGCCTCTTTTCTTTGTAAGATATTTTTGTATTAATGCATGAAGAGTGAACATATTATCAATTGTACTGTAACAATTTCTATAACCTGCCTGTGCTTCACTTATAAATAATTTATAATACTGTTAACCTCGCTCCATTTACATATACGAGAATTGATAATTGTTGCAAATAGCTTGTATATTAAGTTTGATAGTGAAAATCCTCTGTAATTATTTAATTCATTCTTTGATCCTGATTTTTAAACACACCCAAAATCACTAATGACGCCCATATTGCCCGACAAAAATCCAAAAAATGAACGTCATAACAGACATGCCAAATCGATTTTTTCAGGTACCTCCATGTTTCAAGATTAAAATTCTAAATTTTTGTCTAAGAGATATCTGTCGTTTTAAAGCTACGTATGTTTTCAAAAGGCTGCTTTGCATAACATTCTAAAGTAGATATACATACGTTATCATTGTTTTCGTCGAGAAAGAAGTTATTCATTTACCGTATACATGCTTGTCTGTGTCACATTTTCAAAAATATATATTGATACATTGATTTTGATACTTATCCTCTGTATTTTTTCTGTCGAAATATATTTTCTGGCCATTAGTACTTAGTCACGTGTAAGTGAAAATGTGATTTTTTCCCAAGGTTTAAAAATCAAAGCGAATCATTTATGGTTAGGTGTCAAGCACCAATCGAGTTGTGTCTTTTAGGACCTGCGAAGCAACCACAAACCATCCTTATTCTGAAAAAACAGGTTACAATCACACTTTAGACAATCATTAAAATCATACCAGACAAATCGATAAATGAGTATATCATAACGTTTGTATCATGAAATGAGACTACTTAAAATATTTTGTCTTTCTATTCTACATTTAGAATATTTTCATCCCGAATCACTTTTTTTCTATAGGTAATGTCATCTTCTAGTCCATATCGTTTATTTCCTTTATTTTCCTATTACATGTCCTTGAGGCAATATTTCATCATATAAATAATGCCTACGTGATTCTGTATTGCGAAACAATCTTTCTCAATTCACAGTCGAATATCAATGTGTCTCACGTGTCTTTGTAAATAAAACTTGACCACATGGCTTAAGAAATGCCGGAGTACTCATGAATTGCCTAAATTAGCATTCTCGCCTCTGAATTGTGCGATTTTCAATATCACGTATGTATCGTGGTACTTTACGTAGAAAAAAAGATAAATTGATAAAGGAATACCTTGTAAAATCCCTCTGATTATTTGATTTAAACAAATTATACACCGCCAGAAAACGATTAAAACATTCCAAGAAGTCATATAAACAACGAAAAATGTTACTCTAGTCTTTGTGGTAACGTATGTATTGTTCACTTAAATTGCTCTACAAGAAAATTTGTGATTGCAAATTTTACCAATAAGCAACGATATAACTAAGATCTTTCATGTTTACGTAATTTTCATACCTCCCCAATACTGTAGTGTGACATACAATGTAACTTGCACAGTTTGGCATATTTATCACGTATGTATCGATAACGTATGTATGGAAAGAGACATTTAAGAAGACATAGAATCTTTACACATAAAGGATGAGTGTCAATAAGGCCCTTTCCGTGACCCAACCCGATTTTCTTCATTTCCGCCACACATGACCACTAACATATTGACCTTATGTAGGCAAAGTATCAACTTGAACGGAGGCTTGGTTTGGAAGATATATTAAATTAAAGTGGGTGGGGTAAGTCACCCACTATGCCATTAGATGGTAATCAATTTCTTATACAGTTTTACTAAGAATTTATAACTTGAAAATTGCTGATGCAGTGAAATATATGTGTATTGCACTTCAAATACATGTTGTTGTTTATTCCATTGGATGCCATGTACAGGAGAAATGGGGCATCAAACATGTTTATGAATTTTTAGGATTTTTGGATGGACTAACTTTACGAAAAACCACAACAGGCTTTTATTTATTATTGTATTTGATTTATGTTTTTGGTGGTGAATGAAGATATATTACTGTAGCTTGTAATATGAAAATCTTTAAAAAAGCTTCTTCATTTTCCGGATTACTTGCCCTTGATTTCTTGATAAAAATGCCAAAAAATATAAGAAGTATTATTTCGTTTCTAAACCAAACATTTCTGAATAAATCATCATAAAATACCAATATGAGGATGATATGAGCCTTGTGTACACAAAAACATCAGATAAAGAGGTTGCAATGGTTATCTTAACAGAGTGGGTGGGGTAATATACTCCAAAATTACGCATGAAACAGACAGGAACTTTTCATAGTTAGAATTGCTTGTATAGCATCCTAGATGTGTGGTAGCGTTGTTTTTAGCTCATTTGAGCACAAAATGTTCAAATTTAGTTATTTTCATCGCTTTTTGTTTATTGTCTGTCTGTCTATCTGCCCATCTGTCTGTTCTTAATTTGGTCTTTACACTCTAGTATCCGCAAATATAAGCCAATCTTGACCAAACTTTATCAAAACAAGTATAGTCATAAGTTCTCTTAGGAGTTTGATTATGGGACGGATCAAACAAAAAGGTGTATAGTTGTCTGCCTTTGCAGGTCAAAAATAGCTAGTTTTGACATTGTTTCTACTATAGCCTCTACATTTATTGTCCAATAAAGATAAAAATTAGTCACAATATTGGGTACCATATGTGCTCGAATGACATTGATTTTCAGTCTGATCGGATCAGAAAATAACCATTTTCGACTTTGCTTTCACTCTAATTTTGTCTTATACAAGGGCGGATAACTTAGCAAGTCTTATCCTAATTGTGTTGAACACGGCAATTCTGCCAAATTCAAGGGCAGGCAACTCCGCAAATTGTTGTCCGATTGTGCTGAAATTAGAATTCATTCAAGGTCTTATAGTGACCAACATTGTGTCGAAGGTTTGTCTTGATTGGTCCGTATTTGTGTTTGTTAGAGTAAAAAAAAGTTAAAACAGCAATTTTTTCGAATTCAAGGGCACATGACTCGCCATTTTCAGATTCGATCAAACAGAAATTCAAATTCATTATAGCTCATATAGTAACCACCCTTTTTCCTAATTTTCATCTTGATTGGTCGATAAATGTAGAGGCTAGAGTGGAAACAATGTCAAAACTAGCTACTTTTGATGTGCAAGGGCAGACAACTCTGGAGATTTTTTTTCGATCCGGCCCATATTCAAACACAAAAGAGATCTTATAGCCATACTTGTTTTGATACAGTTTGGTCAAGATTGACATATATTTGCGGATGCTATAGGGTAAATACCAAATCAAGAACAGACAGATGGGCAGATAGACCAACAGACAACGAACAAAAGGCGATTGAAATAGCTCAACTTAAGCATTTTGTGCTCAGATGAGCTAAAAACAACGCTACCACACATTTAAAATGCTATACAAGCAATTCTGACTATGAAATATTCCTGTCTGCTTCACGCCTAATTTTGGAGTATATTACCCCACCCACTCTGCTAAGATAACAATTGCAACCTCTTTATCTGATGTTTTTGTGTCCATAAGGCTCATATCGTCTTCCAGGTGGTATTTTGTGGTGATTTATACAGAAATGTTTGGTTTAGAATCGAAGTAGTACTTCTTTTAATTTTTGGCATTTTTATCAAGAAATCAAGGGCAAGTAATCCAGAAAATACAAAAGGCATTTTGTAAATTTTCATATTACAAATTACGGTAATATATCTTCATTCACCACCAAAAAGATAAATTAAATAAAATAATAAATAAAAGCCTGTTGTGGTTTTTCGTAAAGTTAGTCCATCCAAAAATTCTAAAAATTCATAAACATGTTTGATGCCCCTTTTCTCCTGTACATGGCATCCAATGGAATAAACAACAACATGTATTTGAAGTTCTATACATATGTATTTCACTGCATCAGCAATTTTCAAGTTATAAATTCTTAGTAAAACTGTATAAGAAATTGATTACCATCTAATGGCAAAGTGGATGACTTACCCCACCCACTTTGATTTAATATATCTTCCAAACCAAGCCTCCGTTCAAGTTGATACTTTGCCTACATAAGGTCAATATGTTAGTGGTCATGTGTGGCGAAAATGAAGAAAATCAGGTTGGGTCACGGAAAGGGCCTTATTGACACTCATCCTTTCGTGATTTCGCCAAGTTTTCCTTTTATTAACAGATGAAAGTTTTACACAATCAAAAGATTACAATTCTTTTAAGATGAAATATGTCCTCTCTAGATTGGAAGAACGTATGTATCAATACAAAATTACGATCTTGCAAATTGACGATATTTGGTTGAATACAGACCTTTTGCTTAAAATAACCACCAAAGCGGTTTTATATATGTTATCTTACATATCTGAGGAGGTGTTATATGTGTAGAAAACATGAAAATGTTGACTTTTATAACCCGCAAGTGCTTCATTTTCTTAAGTATAACGTATGCGTCCAACATCGAGCGACATCCACTTGAGAACAAGCCATGCTGGGAAATATGATGCAACTAGATAACACACACGAAAAAACATTGCCTGAATATGTGTGTGACCAAATAATTATGGTTAGATTTAACTGGTACATCCTGGTTCGTTTTAAAGTCCGATTTTCGCGCGATCATTGGGTGTGCGATAATAACGTGTGTATCGTTTTTCTAACTTTGTCATGTGATTTATCGGAGAATAATTGTCTCTCGGAAAAAGCATTATTTTTGAAGACAGCCGGGTATAATTGACTTAATTTTCACAAACAGTTTTCAACCGAAATCTATTTCTCAAAAGCTGTACCCCCTACGACATTTAAAATTTGAAAATGGGCGTCATTAGTGATTTTGGGTGTTAAATATAGGACATATTACGTTTTGTGACCATGCATCTGGGTAAACTCCAGTATTAAAAATCTTGTTGAATAACTTCGTTAACAGTGGAACAACCGAAAATTTTGTGCTTTTGATAAAATTCCCAATAATACCGTCAGGCCCTGGAGCTTTATTTGGATTTAAACTATTTATTGCAAATAACGTCTCATTTTCTGTAATGGGGGAATTTAAAATCTCATCGAATTCAGAATCGGTTGAAGGCAATTCCTCACTACTGTAATTAAAACTCTCTTTGGGTTTGAATAAATTAGAAAAATGATCATACCAGTCTGAGATAGCAATGTTATTATTTGATGACGTCTTATTTTTACTTCTAAGAAGTTTCCAAAATAATTTTGGATCTTTACCGGCATCAATCAATTCCCTCTTTTTTAACGATAAATACACATTTTTCTTGGTATTCACCTTTTTCTTAAAATCTTTTTTGGCTTCCAGGTATACTGATAGGTGATCATTCTGATTACTTTTTCTATAGATATTCAATGAAGAAGATTTTATCTTTTTTAATGAATCTAATTCATCATCCCACCGTTCAGGTTGACTGGTTGTACGATAACGTTGACGCGTCACATATAAACCTAACTCATCCGCAGTGGATGTGTATAAATCATTTAAAGATAAAACTAATTCATTCGCATTTTCAAATAAGAGGGAATTAAGTGTGTCATATAAGATATTGAATTTAAGAGCAAATGTTGGTCCAAACAAATTCCCGCGATCCTCTTTCCATGTATATTTACGTTTGTTTGAAGATTGATCACCCTCAAAATGTGTATTTTGGTTTAGAATAACATTATCATGATTGCATTTACTAAGTAAATTCAACGTGCATTTAACCGGAAAATGATCAGATTCGTGCATATCTAGTATTTCAAAATCTACACAAAAATTGAATAAGGCTGATGAAGCTATATTATAGTCGACCACTGAAGCTCCGTTATTTGACGTACATGTTATTTCTCCCTTACTTTCATCAAACAATCGTCCATTCATGATATGAATATCCATGTTACAACACATTTCAACAAGAGATTTGCCAAAATTATTGTATTTAACATCTTTGTTTTGACGAGGTAAATTAATATGATCAGACTGATAATCAGTGTCTCCAAATATATAATGAAGAGAATCGTCTGGTATAAAAATCTAAAAGGTTTTTCGTTCGGGCATTGAAATCCCCTGCCAAATAAAAAAGACAATCATTATACTCATTTCTCAGCATTAAAAGAATATCAGATAATCTATCAATACCATTGTTGTTCTCTTCATCATATATAAAGGAACCTTCTGGAGAAATATATACAAATAACATGATAACAACATTTTCTACATTACGAAATATACCATTTTTAAGAACAAAGACGATACATTCAGTAAGTTCTTCATGAATACGACAGCGGAAAAACTTACTAAATGTTTCTTCTCTAATGAAAACCGATATTCCTCCACTATTTCTAAAGTTTTGTTCTTTCCGTGGTCTGACGACATCAAAATAAGGATAATTTTGCAGAAAATGATTAATTTCTGTTTTATAATCACTCCAAGTTTCTGATAAATGTACAATATCAAAATTAGATAAGAAGGATTTGAACTGAAAATCATCATTATATTTCTTAAGTCCGGCTATGTTCCATGTCAAAACGTCACATTTATAAAATGTTCTGGGCACGGGCCAGCTCGTCACTCATCGGTGAAATCGTGCGTAAAGTCTGATTGGCCATCATTGGTTGCCGCGTCATCATCGAAAGTGGGTCGCTCATTCATATGTAAATCAGGCGCCTCCTGATTGGTCCGTTGTTGTGATAACACATGCGCGCGACCGTAACCACGTGTACTTTGTTTACCTCTACTCTTCCGCTTAATCAAGTGTGGTCTGTCATTCATCTCATCGTATTTGTAAACGTTCCCATCGATGATCAGTTTATCGTACGAGAGAGAGGCAAACTGATCACGTTTTCTAGCCTTTATCATGTGTTAGCTAACGTTTTGTCTTACTAAACGCAGGGCTGTAGCCATGGTAGTTGATTCTAAGTAACAACTCCTATGCCGTTTTAGAACGGTCGGTACTGAATTCGGCCCCTGGCGAGTCCTATTTCTTGTGAATTCTATTAGTCAGAGGGTCTGTTTTTTGTCAGAAATAAGTCTTTTTAGGTATTTAAGGTATGTTTCAATTCCCTGGGAACATTTTTTTATTTGAAAAATTGAAATAGAAATTTAGAATGATTTTATCTCCTCTTATACGTCGTTGTGTAATTTTGTAATAACGGTTATTCTTTTAAAGGGACATTTCATTCCAATTTCAATTTTTTAAAGTATGTCTTGATGCCAAGATTGGTTATTCTAATGAGTATAGATACTATTAGTTTTTTTCAGTTGTTGCCAATAAGCGAGAAACACACATTTAAAGTTGAGACATAATCGATAAATTGCATATAAATCCGAACTGTTGTCCACAACAATTTGTTCAATTTTAACACAAAAATATAAATTTCTCGTAAACGGTGCAATATTTTGGCTTGAAATTTTCAGAATGTTCATAAGGAAATATGCTCTTTCAGATAAAAATAAAAGTAAAATTTATGACAAAAAATTCTGAAATGTCACTTTAAACAGTGTTACAGATAAAGAGGGGCGATGGCTTTTCAAAATGCAATACATGTAATTCTTTTATTGTTTATCAAACTATATACTGTGGGTACTTATTGGAATCCCTCAACATAAAGTTTAAATTTCAAATGAAATATAGAATGTGTTTGTCCCTGTTATCTGTTTCTCTGGCTATTTATATATATTTATATAGACAGTGTTCATACTGACTACTACAAAGGGAAACCAAGTAACCAGGGCTACAGATAGACCTAAGTGGGAGTGAAGACAGTCTAACTTTGTTATTTCAATTCCAAACCCTATGTTGTGGGTACTCATTTGAATCGTCTCGACGAGACGATACAAATGAGTACCTACAACATAGGGTTTCATGAACAATGGCAGAATTATTGCATTTTGAAAATTCGTCACCCCCTCTTATCTTTTGCTCTGACTGTTTATACAGAACTCATACCGGACAACTACAAAGGGGAACCATGTAACTATACACTCGACCTTCCGCAGGATAAAATCATTGAAAAAATAGAGTCTTACAGCTTTCCGGGAGTAGAGCATTACATTGCAGGTAAAATATGACTTCATTTATCTTTGAGCAGGCCCATAGGAACAGGGCAGCCCCAAAGTTGGCCAAAATGCAGATTCTTTCTTATTTTGTACTACGTAAAAAATCATGGAAATCCAATTAACACCCCCAAATATTCAGACACCGGGGCTTGACCCCCCTCCCCCATATAAAATTGCTTCCTACGGGCCTGTATGAGCTCCGTTAGTCGGCGTTCGCGATTTACCACGGTGTATAAACACGTGACTCAGAATTTCCGATAATCTTCAATAATCTTTTATTAATACTTGACCAATTTGAATTCAATTTGAAGCAGAGAAGGTGGGAAAATTCCAGGAATAAGCTGGACGTGTTGGATTTTTGAAAAAAAAAATCAACTGATAAAAAAGTTATTGAAGATAAAACAAAATTTTGGTTTATCTTCAATAACTTTTTTATCAGTTGATTATTTAAAAAATCAACCACGTCCATCTAATGCGTGACGTCTGTCCACATTCTCTGCTTCAAACCGAATCCAAATCGGTCTCATATTAACAAAATTATTGAAGATTTTCTGAAAATATTGTATCACGATATTATCTACACTTGCTGACAAGGATTGAAACTTATAATTTTAAAATGAACGTTTTCCCCCAATTTTACAAATTGTTCATTTCAAACGCATGTTCTTGTGGATTCTGTTGCGACTTCTATGTTTCTCATCTGATATTATAATAGGAAGGTATCCACTAGAGTGGCAGGTAACAATCAAGGGCGGATCTAGAAGTTTTTTCGGGGGGTGGGGCGGGGGCAAGCCTTTTTACCAGGGGGGTCAAAGCCCAGATGACAACTATACATGACTGTGTTATATAGCTGACTTTATGAAAATGTTATATCTAACAGCTCTGATAATGGGAAGAAAACCCATAAAGGATGAGTGTCAATAAGGCCCTTTCCGTGACCCAACCCGATTTTCTTCATTTTCGCCACACATAACCACTAATATATTGACCATATGTAGGCAAAGTATCAAGTTGAACGGAGCCTTGGTTTGAGAGATATATTAAATCAAAGTGGGTGGGGTAAGTTACCCACTATGCCATTAGATGATAATCAATTTCTTATACAGTTTAACTAACAATTTATAACTTGAAAATTGCTGATGCAGTGAAATATATGTGTATTGCACCTCGAATACATGTTGTTTATTCCATGGGATGCCATGTACAGGAGAAAATGGGCATCAAACATGTTTATGAATTTTTAGGATTTTTGGATGGACCAACTTTACGAAAAACCACAACAGGCTTTTATTTCTCATTTTATTTGATTTATTTTTTTGGTGGTGAATGAAGATATACTACCATAATTTGTAATATGAACATTTTCAAAATAGCTTTTTATAATTTCTGGATTAATTACCCTTGATTTCTTGATAAAAATGCCAAAAATTATAAGAAACACTTTTTCGTTTCTAAACCAAACATTTCTGTATGAATCACATAAAATACCAATATGAGGACGATATGAGCCTTATGTACACAAAAACATCAGATAAAGAGGTTGCAATTGTTATCTTAGCAGAGTGGGTGGGGTAATATACTCCAAAATTAGACATGAAACAGACAGGAGTTTTTCATTGCACGGCCCTCAGGCCGTGCATATTAAGGTTGTTTTGGGGATGTCAGTGGGTGTCGGATGTAAGCTAATATAATCCTTTCGGTTCTCGATGAATTGTTATCTCCATAATCAATGGCCATATTCATTTGAAAGGCAAATATATTTCTATAAGTGATAGCAAAGAAAGGATGTTTATCACAAAAGTTCGTTAAAGGATCTTTCTGTTGAGTTTTTTTGTGTGTTTCGAAAATGAAAATTCCCTTCTATTTCTAGCCTGTTACATAAATTCCGTTTTATCTTTTACCTATCGCATTAACAGCTTTGAGGGGCGTTCAGAATGTATCCCGTTTGTGCTGTAAAGCATAGCACACAATTATTTGTTGTTTAACCTTTGTCCTACTGATTTTATTGTTTTTCTCAAGTTTTCATCACATCATCAAGCGGAAAGCAGCCTTACGTAGACTAAGATCAGATTGCATAGCTGAGTAGACTGATCTTAATCTATATCATCTTTCGTAGCTTTGGTCACAGTAGGAATGTCATGTAAATTATGAGAAGGGTTAAAGCTTTAATTATTTTGTCGTCTGCAACAATTTTGGAATTAGAGCAGCACTGTGATCAGTAATGAGTAAACAAAAGTTCGCTTTTCGGAAAAGGATTGCACAGTGTGAGTGATAAGCTATGTAGGACAATCAGGTGACCTAGCGTGACCGGTTAATCCAGAGCTCCAGATGTAGTTTTAGTTTAACTCTTTCTCAAACATAACATTGTGTCTATGTCCCTGTTAATCCTTTGACAAACAATGAAACTTCAGTTTCTTTTAAAAAAGAAAGGATTGGTGTATAATGTAGCACAGAAAATATTGAGACAAAGAGGGAAATAATGATAGTGTGCATTTACTTCTTTTGCCGCGATGTTTTGTCAACTAATCCGTTTCCATTAGGAACGTCAACACCATGTATTGTTCATGATAGGATTTTTTTTTAGATAAGATTGAAAGAGAAGAAGCTTTAGTTAGTTCGATAGTCACGTCAACTAGGCCTACCAGTCTAAAGTATTCGTAAATCCTTTTACAAATTTTCATTAACACTATACGGAAAGTAACAAACAATAAAGGGTAAAGACATAACCCTGCAAAAAAGTCCATGAACTGTTCTAGAATGTTCTAAAACATCAGCTTTGGAACGTTCTAGACCGTTAAATGGCACTTCTAGAACTTGGATTCTAGAACCAGTTCTAGAATCAGTTCTTGAACCCAAGTTCTTGAACTGAAGTTCTAGAACTGTCACTTAATGTTCTACAGCTCAGTTTTGAACTAGTTCTAGAACCAGTTCTTGAACGTTAAATGGCATTTCTAAAACTCAAAAGTTCTAGAGCTGATTCAATAATTAGTTCAAGAACCAGTTCTTGAACGTTAAATGCAGTTTTAGAACTCAATGTTCTAGTACTGGTTCTAGAACCAGTTTACTTCACAATATGTGGGTGGGAAATGGTAAAAATAAACAACCCTTTTCCAAACAAGACCTGGTTTTGACGTCCCTAATGGAAAATGTTTGGGAATACATTGAAACAAAAGAAGAAACTGCTGATAACCAGCAGTTTTTCCTTTTGTCTCAATATTTTCTGTGCTATATTGTACACATATCCTGTTTTTACTCACATCCATTATGTCTTTTTCTAGAACCAGTTCTTGAACGTTAAATGGCATTTCTAAAACTCAAAAGTTCTAGAGCTGATTCAATAATTAGTTCAAGAACCAGTTCTTGAACGTTAAATGCAGTTTTAGAACTCAATGTTCTAGTACTGGTTCTAGAACCAGTTTACTTCACAATATGTGGGTGGGAAATGGTAAAAATAAACAACCCTTTTCCAAACAAGACCTGGTTTTGACGTCCCTAATGGAAAATGTTTGGGAATACATTGAAACAAAAGAAGAAACTGCTGATAACCAGCAGTTTTTCCTTTTGTCTCAATATTTTCTGTGCTATATTGTACACATATCCTGTTTTTACTCACATCCACTATGTCTTTTGTGACAGTTTTTGGAGAGGATCACCCTAAAATTTTGTCGTTTGGGAAAGTGTTAAAAGGGGGGGGGTTCTTGGGACCTAAGTTTTCCAATAATATTCTTAGTATAAATAGATACATAAAGGGGACATGTTTTGCCGAAAGGTCTGAATCAAACGGACATTTAGTTTGGTGTTTATTGTACATGTATGTATATTGAAAGTGGGTTGTGTAATTCTATTCCGGCGCTACCCAAGGTTCATATTCATTAATTTTCTATCTATATGTAAATAATTGGCGAAATTTTTAAGACAAAATAATTTGTATATGAGCCCATATTAACACGACACAAGGTCCATTTGCTTGCTTATGATCAATATCAAAATAATTTGCAATTTATGCAATCTTTCAATTTTTGGTATATTTTCATATCCCAACTTTGGGGAAAACATCAACACGTTTCTATATTAAAGCGACATATTGGAATAATATTTTAGGCCAGTACTAAAATAATTTGTCAGCGCAAAGTTATTAGGAATTTAATAGCTAGTCGGGAAAACGAGTCACGGGCCCTTGAATACACGACAAGAGGACCATGATGGTCCGAAATCGTTCACCTGAACCAAGATGACATGAGACACAGTTATGTTTGAATCAATTAATATTTGTGACTTTAAGACTGGAAACAAACTTATGGTCATGAACATTATGTCTGTATTTTATCCTCATAGGTCAACATATCTGGTTGTGAAGAGTGAAAACAAAGTCAAAAACGAGAATTTTGTCAAATTCAAGGGCAGATAACTCAGCAACTGTTTGTCTAATTGTGCTGAAGTTCAAACTCATCCATGATCTTATGGTAATCAACTTTTAAAGTGACATTTCACAATATTTTTTACATAAATTTTACTTTTATTTCATCTGAAAGAGCATATTTTCTTATGAAAATTCTGAAAATTTCAAGCCTAAATATTGAACCGTTTACGAGAAATATACATTTTTTGTGCTAAAATTAAGCAAATTGTTGTGGACAACAGTTCAGATTTATATAGAATTTGTCAATTCTGTCTGAACTTTAAAGGCATATTTTTCGCTGATAAATAACAATTTCAAAAAACTGATAGCATTTCTACGCTTTAGAATAAACAATCTTTGTATCAAGACATACTGTTAAAAATTGAAATAAATGTAAATGTCACTTTAAATCCAAGATCCAAGTTTTGTCTTGATTGGTCACCATTTGTGATTGCTAGAGTAAAAACAAAGTCAAAAACAGCACTTTCGTCAAATTCAAGTATAATTATAACTCACTACTTTTTCATCCAATCAGACTGAAATTCAAAGTCATCTAAGATCTTATGGTCACCAACATTATTTGTAAGTCTTGATTGGTCAATAATTGTTGAGGCCAGAGGGTAAACAAAGTCGAAAAACAGTCGATAACAAAACTTTTGGCAAATTCAAGGGCATATAACTCACGACTTTCTCTTCCAATCATACTAAAATTCAAAGTCATCCAGGATCTAACGGTCATCAACATTTTATACAAATTCTGTCTTGATTGGTCTCTAACTGTAGATGCTACAGTGTAAACAAAGGCAAAAACAGTCGAAACAGCAATTTTGCCAAATTCAACGGCATATAAATAATAATTTTTTAACCAATTAACCTGAAAATCAAACTCATCTGACATCTTATTGTCCTTAACATTGTGGCAAAGTTTTGTCTTGATTGGTCAATGATTGTAGATGCTAGAGAGTAAACAAAGTCAAAAGCAGCAATTTTGTCAAATTCTAGAGCAGATAACTCCAGACTTTCTAGTCCGATCAAACCAAAAATAAATTTCATCCAAGATCTAATGGTCACTAACATTGCGTCCAAGTTTGGCTTGATTGGTCAATAATTGTAGATGTTATAGTGTACAGCCATTCCACGAAAATTGACTCATTTACAAAAACGAAAATGTTGAAAAATGAACTTTTCTGCATGAGCACAATTTTTATATTAAAGTAAAGTGTCACATGTCTACAATGTATGGTTAAAATTTTACCCATAACATTTTAAGTCCTGCTGAGTTATCGCATTTTCAAATATACCACTATAACCTAGCTGTTACGGAGCATATAAAGCAACTCGAGATACATATAGCGTGAGATGTGGCCCATGTTATAACCCAACATCAAAAAGATTGTTTGTTTGACCATCATCAACCATTTGCACAACTTACAAGGACAAAATGATAACAATTCAGCTGTAACCCTATGTGGTGATATCAAAATGAGTATTTCACTGTTTAATGCAATATTCGAGAATTTTAAAGGTGTTTGTGATCGTTTGTATTCTTTTTGAAGCCATCTTGCAAAGTAAAGTTAAAAGTAAATATTCCGATAGAAATGCCTCTTCAGATTATGTTTTCCAGTGCATCTGGCTCTCGAGCTTTTATTTCTTAGTATGTATGATCGTGGAAAAAATGACCCATGTGTTACGGAAAATAGATAATTTCCATAACCTTATTACCATTAGTGTCATTTCTTTCAAAGAACTTTAAACGCTAAACGTAAATGTTCTTACACAAAAGAAACAACAAATTGGTATAAAGCAAATACTAAATTCAATAATACGAATGAATCAACAGACCTTTCTTTTAGTACCCTTAAACTATTAATCTCATTGGCAAAATTGCCGAACTGGTACCTTTGCTATTCTTTAATATCACACTCAGAGTAACAATTACATTATAAACATTGGGCAAAACAGTCTGCACAGATATGTCTGTATATGCACCACAAAGTCGTCAACCGGGTACCACCATGGACAATTTCTAGGATTTAGTTCCGATTGATCTACAACAACTCACCAACCAACAACAACTACTGCCAATTCGTCTATTTTGAAAACCAGTGCCACCTTGTCTACTCAGGTTTTGTATACCGTTTCCATTTCGTCTAAATTTGCCTGCTTTATATTTCAGTATAATATCTTCTTTTTTGTTAGAAACAATGCGTTGTTTTTCTTAATTTATAAACATGTTATAAAATATGAATTTCGGGGGGGGGGGGGTCTAGAAATATATAATTCGATGGTGTGCTAGGCATGTGTGCATTGGTCGTGTAAATTTGTAAGGATGTTTCAATTTGATGGGGTGTTCAATTGAACAATTTTCGGTAAGTGTGCAATTACTCGTCCCCTTCTCTTCTGAATTTCTTTTATTTCTAATTAAATCATTTATATAAAAACACATATTATTTTAAAGTAAAGTAATTATTCATGCGAATCATATATCCCTAAATAAAAATATGGCTCTCAAAAATCGTTAACAAATAACTCCATGAAATACAATTAAAATATGAATTACAAAGTGAAAAAATAAAAATGAATCATTTGATACAATTTGATGCCAAGCATAATTATTCCATTTATTGACAGGAAATAAAAGAAAAATGCATATATATTAAAATATTGAAATAAAAATTAAAATGAATCGTGTAGGTCTAGTAATGAAAAATGTATGATATATTGTAGACCAAGTCGAAGTAGACGAATTCTGAAAGTATATATGAAAGTTGATTCTGACAATAAAAATGTAGCAAACGAACTGGGAGTAGAATAAATGTTGGGATGTTACAGTCACTTTGGTTAGATCCAAAGCTTGATATCCAAAATCACAGCGTCCTAGACTGTCATACCCCCTGGTGATTGATTGGATTGGCCATGGTTGACACAAGGTTTAGGCTTTTAGCGTGTGAACTTGTGTCAAATGATCAGTATTTGTAATTCCAATGGTGAGAGAGCGGTGTAATTTGTCTTAGCCAATTACCTAGTAGAAGGGAACACCAGCTTTCGGAAAAGAAATATAGAGAAGCCCTTTTTTCACAAACTATTCAAGACCCGACAATACAAATATCTACGTTTACTTTCGGGAAAAAAGATGTCAGAATTAACGCAAACTAAAGAGAACGTACAACAACACAGCCTTGGGATGTGTTACTTCAATATCAGCATTACAAAAAAGAAGGGTAAATGCACCCTGCATACCTACTCCTGAAACTTGGGGACTAAACTGTGACAAGTGAGTTGCAAGCCACGTTTGCAGAAAAGTATTCTTGTTAACATTATCGTCTGGCCAAGTTGAAAAGGAAAATGTTTGTGTCTTCTTTTATTTGCCACAAAAGCGATGTATGCAGGTTTTCTAAAAACAACCAGTACAAAGCTGAAAAATGTCTAATGGTGGAATTTGAAAATGGAAATGGCGTTAGGACCAAAAGGGGCATATTTTATGGCCTAGACAATTATGTGTTTCGCTCGCAATAATCAATAGGTTGCTGTTACCATGTCTGTCTACTTGAGAAGCCACAAACTATATCAGACATGTTGTGTTACATGCTTAGATAGAACCTGAAGGGGTATGTTTGCTTATCTATCGCCCACAGATGGCAGTGTATGCTCAATATTCCATAAAATATAGTATATGCTTCCGTAACGAAGAGTCTATATTTCGTAACGGAATATTACTATGTGAATTCACAGATAAACACAATTAAGCGGCTTTGTTAGTATTCCTACTTCATATACTTTCTGAATTAATCATAATCAATTGACATCAAAATGTTTTATGTATCGTAATTTACGCACAGATTGTATACCCAAATATATGCTTCCGTAACATTTTCTTGTAGCATATGTGGCAAAACATGATATAATAAGCTCTATTTAGACAAATTTTAACTATACGGAAATGTAAAATTCCATTTGATTCATGCAAACTCAATTAATCAGCAAAATAAATCTCATTAATATCCAGAACATGCTACCACCAAATAATATATGCTCCGTAACAGTTATTTTGACCGTAAAACAAAAAGGGTAGATGCGTAAATCCCGCATTACTTTGTTTTTCATTTGAGATTCCAGCTTTTGCACGTCAAATTAAAAAAGAATCAAGCATAAATAAAGAAGTTTTGTATTGCTAATTTGGAAATGAATTTGCATAATACTATATTTACACAC
This sequence comes from Fragum sueziense, assembly GCA_963680895.1. Taxonomy (NCBI): domain Eukaryota; kingdom Metazoa; phylum Mollusca; class Bivalvia; order Cardiida; family Cardiidae; genus Fragum; species Fragum sueziense. The sequence continues at coordinate 31,309,706 of OY804601.1, forward strand.
TTCCACGTCGAATTTCACATTCAACATTCCATTTTTCTACTTGCATTAGCCGATATAATGAATCTTTGATAACTACAGTGTATTATATTGTTCACTGTATTGAAATATTCCTGTTAGTTTAATTCAGGGCGTCCTTTGAAGTACGTTACGGAAAAATATGAGTAACGGAAGCATAGCGACCAACGGACTTTCGAGTCTCTCAATATGTTATACTCTTGATTATACTTGAAACTCGCCTCTATTTCAACAGTTTGGCAACCACTCTGTCAAAATTTAACAGATTTAGGAATGTCCGTTCATTATTGTGGGCTACACGGACGTAACGGAAGCATAGTAAACGAAATGCGACAAATTCTTTTTGTCCATGTTCTTCGCTTTAGTGAAGAAGTACTAAGATATTCATAAACTTTAAGGTTTTGATAGTTAAACTAAGCCATTCTCGAACCAAAATAGTTTGAAAATCGGCAAATTCAGAGAAAAGTTGACTTTCTTTCATGCCTTTGAAAGTTCGTTACGGTCACATAGGCAAATCTGGCGACATACAAACAGACATGTTTAAATTCTATTTCGTGTATGATGATGGAATCATACTTAATTTAGTCGTTGTAGTAGGGTTTGGGGAAAATAATGTCCAAGAGAACAAAGTCTTAGTACAAAAACGGCTGATTTGGACGGTAGTTTAAAACAAAAAATTGTGCGGCGACATCAACATTTTGACATTTTTGCAATATTCAACACAACCAAGCACATTCATAAGATCGTTTGAATAACTTAGAAATTATACTACTTTATTGCAAATTATGTCCCGTGATAAAAGATATCTTGCTTTTTGTTGTACCTAATTGATAAAGGTGTTAAATAATGCAATGTAGGTCGGCGACATGCATTTTCAGTAAATGGGTCAATTTTCGTGGAATGGCTGTGTAAACAAAGTCGAACACAGTCAAAACGACAATTTTGTCAAAATCAAGGGCAAATAACTCAATACATTTTGGTCCGATCAAACCAAAAATCATACTTATTCGAGATCGTATTGTCGCAAATATTGTGTCCAGCTTTTGTATTGATTGGCCAATATTTATAGATGCTAGAGTGTAAAAAATGTCAAAAGTAGCTACTTTTTACATGCAAGCGCAGATAATTCCAGACTTTCTGGTCCGATCTGACCCAAAATAGAACTCATCTGAGAGCGAATGGTCATACATATTTTGACCAAGTTTGGTCAAGATTGGCTTATATCTGTCAAATTGTTGACAGATATACGGACGGACGTCAGACAAAAAGTGATCACAATAGCTCACCTTGAGCACTTTGTGCCCAGTTGAGCTAAAACCCCATGACAAATTGTGGAATAAATTACCAAATACATTTTTCTGGATTTCCTTCGCACAGAAAGGCATAATTGATTACTTAGCTTAGAATTTAGCTGGCCTCAGCAGAAAGTACTACAAATAAGCTATTGCGGCCAGGTTTGTCTGTTTTCCGCCCATCTGTCTGCTCGTCTACAATATCAGGTTTACACAAATATCATTCGATCTTCTCCAAACTTTGTCAAAATGTGTACGGTCATAACCCCTTGTGTAATATTGATTTTGTAGAAATCTGAAGAAAGTGCTGCCTTATGTGCCTTTGAATGTCAAAAAATGCTATTTTTGACAATTTTGGCATAATACATACAAATATTGCCCAATCAAATTTTTTTAGCCAAATACAAATATTTGCATGTATAACGTCTTGGGTGAGTGAGATTTTTGTCCAGATTGAAAATGCAAATTCTGAGTTATCTGCCCTTGAATTTGGCAAAATTGTTATGACCCTCCTGGAATTTGCCGAAAATTGAATTTTGACAATATAACTTCTTATTAAAAGCTGCCATTTGAGCTTTGACGCCCCCCCCCCCCCCCCTGGAAAAAAAATCCAGGATCCGCCCTTGTGTTCAGTGGAACCTACTATGGTCACTTATTGTTAAACGGTCTGTCCTTTCACAATTTAGATAAGCACTTAATGCTTTTTAGGAATGGGGAAGACACATGACGCTGGTTGAAAGGGGATAAAGTATAGTAGTAATGTTGATAGTCTTAAATTCTCGTATCTTTACTGTAGAGTAGAGAACCAGCAGAGTCAGTTTGTAAAATTATACATGTACTTCAAAGAAAAAAAAATTGCTTCTCATGCCAATTCACCCTACTAACTTTGTTAGCCATTATCTCCAAAAACAAGCCCTCCCTTTTTTACACCTAGATAATAGAGATATGATTGTAACCCTACCAATTCACAGAATTTAAAGAAAAACTATTTTTTGATCCCTTGGAATGTAACCATAATGTGGAAAAGTTCGGGGCACAAATTTATTTAGGCCGTGCTTCATCTTATGCTGCATCATGCAGCAATTTTGTACTTGTAGTTAGAAGTGCTTGTATTGTATTCTAAATGTGTGGTAACGTTGTTATTAGCTCATCTGAGCACAAAATTCTCAAGTTGAGCTATTTCAATCGCTTTTTGTTTGTTGTCTGTCTGTCTATCTGCCCATCTGTCTGTTCTTAATTTGGTCTTTACACTCTAGAATCCGCAAATATAAGCCAATCTTGACCAAACTTTTTTTCAAAATAAGTATAGTCATAAGTTCTCTTAGGAGTTCGATTATGGGCCGGATCAAACAAAAAGGTCCAGAGTTGTCTGCCTTTGCAGGTTGAAAATAGCTAGTTTTGACATTGTTTCTACTATAGCCTCTACATTTATTGTCCAATCAAGATGAAAATTAGTCACAATATTGGGTACCATATGTGCTCGAATGACATCGATTTTCAGTCTGATCGGATGAGAAAGTTACCATTTTTGACTTTGTTTTCACTCTAATTTTGTCTGACACAAGGGCAGATAACTGAGCAAGTCTTACCCTAATTATGTTGAAATTCACACTTCTCCAAGTTCTTATAGTCACAATCACTGTGTAAAAAATTCATTTTGATTGGTGTATATGTGTGTTTTTTAAGGATGAAACAAAGTCGAAAATAGCAATTTTGTCAAATTCAAGGGCAGGTAACTTCGCAAATTGTTGTCCGAATGTGCTGAAATTTGAACTCATTCAAGATCTTATAGTGACCAACATTGTGTCGAAGGTTTGTCTTGATTGGTCCGTATTTGTATTTGTTAGAGTAAAAAAAGTTGAAAACAGCATTTTTTCCGAATTCAAGGGCACATAACTCGCGATTTTGAAATTCGATCAGACAGAAATTCCAACTCGTTATAGCTCATATAGAAACCAACTTTATTTCTAATTTTCATCTTGATTGGTCGATAAATGTAGATGATAGAGTGGAAACAAAACTAACTATTTTTGACGTGCAAGGGCAGATAACTCTGGATTTTTTATTTCGATCAAGTCCATATTCGAACTCCTAAGAGAACTTATGGCCATACTTGTTTTGATAAAGTTTGGTCAAGATTGGCCTATATTTGCGGATGCTTGAGTGTAAAAACCGAATCAAGAATAGACAGATGGGCAGATAGATAGACAGACGACGAACAAAAAGCGATTGAAATAGCTGAACTTAGGCATTTTGTGCTCAGATGAGCTAATAACAACGCTACAATCCATTTAAGATGCTATACAAGCAATTCTGACTATGAAAAATTCCTGTCTGTTTCACGCCTAATTTTGGAGTATATTACCCCACCCACTCTGCTAAGATAACAATTGCAACCTCTTTATCTGATGTTTTTGGGTTCAAAAGGCTCATATCGTCCTCCTGGTGGTATTTTTTTGTGATTCATACAGAAATGTTTGGTTCAGAAACGAAAGAGTACTTCTGATATTTTTTGGCATTTTCATCAAGGAATCAAGGGCAAGTAATCCAGAAATTATAAAAGCTATTTTGAAAATGTTCATATTACAAATTACAGTAATATATCTTCATTCACCATCAAAAAGATAAATCAAATACAATAAGAAATAAAAGCCTGTTGTGGTTTTTCGTAAAGTTGGCCCATCCAAAAATCCTAAAAATTCATAGACATGTTTAATGCCCATTTTCTCCTGTACATGGCATCCCATGGAATAAACAACATGTATTCGAGGTGCAATACACATATATTTCACTGTATCAGCAATTTTCAAGTTATAAATTGTTAGTAAAACTGTACAAGAAAATGATTACCATCTAATGGCATAGTGGGTGACTTACCCCACCCACTTTGATTTCATATATCTCTCAAACCAAGGCTCCGTTCAAGTTGATACTTTGCCTACATATGGTCAATATGTTAGTGGTTATATGTGGCGAAAATGAAGAAAATCGGGTTGGGTCACGGAAAGGGCCTTATTGACACCCATCCTTTGAATTTTTTAAAGTTTTAAAGTCAAAATTTGATTTTCTACCTATTTTTCATATGAACCCGTCAAATTCCAGGGGAGGGGGTCCGGAACCCCCCCCCCCCCCTCTTCTAGATCCGCCCATGATAATTACTTATGGTGGAACTTGTCAGAGGTCAGACCTATTTAATTTTTCAAAATGGGAAAAGCCCTCAAAGGTAGACGTGACTATTTTACTGCATAATAAGCCTACTCTTCATCTGTTTCTAGATTTGTTTCCGGAATCTTATAACCAAGTTCTTCCTAATGATCCTGTGTTCGTTACTGCATTTTCGTCAAACCATTATGAAGAAGGCCTTGCTATGATCTACAATTTTAACACACGAATAAAAAAAAGCAAAAACTATACATTGTTCGTGTATGATATTGGGCTGTATAGTGAGCAAGTCAAACAAGTAAGGACAATGTTTTAATATTTAGCTGATATTTCACAGGGTATTAATTATGTTGATGTAGTAAACCGCTATTTTTCAATATCTTGGCATTCCCTGACCTTTATCAAGATAAAATTATGGTAAATTAAGCTTCGCTACATTCTTGTAGTAATTTATCATACTTTTATCTTGATAAGGCCAGAAAATGCCGAACTATTGAAAAAAAACACGGTTTACTATTTCAATAAACAAGTAGGCCTAAGTTTCGATGGTTTAGTGAACAACAATTACATTTACGATTTATTCGATTTATACGATTTACTCGTACGTTTATTCACATTTACAATATGTTTGCTTTAACCAATTTTGCCTCAAACAAGACATAGCTTTGACGTCCCTAATAGATATGGCTTGTGAAAACATTGAAACAAAAGAAAAAAACTGCTGATAACCAGCAGTTTCTCCTTTTGTCTCAATATTTTCTATGCTATATTTTACGCATATTCTATCTTTAATAACTTCCATTTTGTCATTTGTGGCAGTATTTGAAATGGATCACCCTAAAATTTTGCAATTTGGGAAAGGGTTCAGCACTGTTTTTATTCCACCAACTCATATAATTCCAGGGTTTTTTTTGTGTTTTTTTTTTTTTTTTTTTTGTTTTTTTTTTTGGGCGGGGGACTGAATGGTAGAAAATCAATTTTAAGATGCATAAAATTTTGTCAATTGATTGTTTTGTTCTTGCTAGACTAGTTGTGTCTCTGATACTAGGGGTTGACTTGATTGGGCCACTCCGTTTTACTCGGCGTAACTTTTTCACTTCAAAACTCAATCAAGTGCAGAAAATCCACTCTCGGATCTACTCAGAGTACTCCACCTACCGAGCAGGGGCGTTTGGGAGTGTGACGTCATCAACATGGTTTCTGATAGACGATAAAAATAGAAATAGCTTGGTATAATGTTCTATCAATCAATTTAACGGATATGAAAGACAAAATTACAACTGAAAAGACATAAGATTTTACTGAAGAAACTAAACAAACATCTTTGACATGTTCGTTGGCGATTTTGCGATAGGGAAATTATTATTAAATGCAATAATTATCTGTATTGTACTCCAAAACCACTCCAAAACACTTGATTGGAAATCCCAGCTCAGAGCACTCCGAACTGAGAGTGGAGTAGTTCAATCAAGTCCACCCTAGATCTAACTACGTTGTAAAAGGACAGTCACGTGCTAATCCAGAAGGGTAGAAAAACGTTCGTCGCAGGGGAGGTATCTAGCATGTAAAACAGACACCTGCAAGTAACTTAGGGTAACGTCCCTTGATAAAAATGCAGGTAACTTAGAGTTACGTCCCCTGATAAAAGCGCAGACTTTACCCTTTGCAAAAACAGTCTTGATTGGTCGAATGCTTTATAATTATGATATTTGCTATGCACCAAGGTGCGTTTTTGATTACGTCTTTGCGTACGAGATGACGAGGATAATGTTTTATGTTCAGGTTGAGAAAGAATGTAACTGTAAAGTGGAAAGGTTTAGATTCGAAGATTACCCAGCACATGTAACCATACTGAAACCTTGTTCATGGAAGCCTATTATTATTCAAGTAAGTCGTTGATTTTTTTTCTGGACGTTGTGTTTACGCTCCGTTGTTTGAAAGCACATGCAAATTTTCATTTCAATCTGATCTACTTAGTATACACAACAAGAGCTTCGCAAAGCGGCGCATATACGCCCGAGAGGGGCTTGTCAGTAAAATTGGCCATTTTTTCGAATCAAGGGCAGTTAATTCAAACATGAAAAGTTATCAAAAGCTTTTGTTTGCACAACAAGACACCATAGAGATTCATTGTGGCTAGTTTGATTAAATTCTGGTTGAAACTATAGGAGTTGCACACAGGAGAAAATGGACATTTTTGAGAAAATGGGCATTTTTTCTTAAATTCAAGGGCAGATAATTCAAGAACGATAACAGTTATCTAAATTTCGTAAGTGGTGTGCACAACTAGACACCATGGAGATTCATTGTGGCAAGTTTGATCAAATTCTGATCAAAACTGTAGGAGGAGTTGCGCACACAAGAAATTGCTAACGGACGGACGGACGGACAGACGGACGGACAGACGGACGGACAGACAGACAGACGAGCGGGGCCATAACATAATACGACCCTTCGGGCGTATAAAAAGTTATCAAACTTCAAATGAAAAATTTGCTTCTCATGACAATTTGACCCAACCACTTTGTCAGCCCTGATCTTTAAAGATAATCATCATAGGGTTTTCACGATTGCAAATTAAAGATAAAATGTACCCCTTTCAATCCACAGAATTTAAAAAAAAAATCTGTGCACTTATCACAACATATCCTTTTAAAAAAGTTGATGACAAAATGGATTCTTATTGAAAAAGACATTTATATTATATTGTATATAATTTAGAATAGTCTGAGTTAGTCAACTGATGTACGAGGGAAGTTGAATGTACGAGGGAAGTTGAATATAACTAAATCGATGCTTTTCAACGAAAACCCCGTATCTGCAGCTTGTCATAAGCTGCAGATACGAGGTTTTCGTAGAAAAGCAACGAAATCTTATTGGAGAAAAATATAGCGCTCATCAATCATTACTGTGCATTGTAGCACTATCCTATTTATCGGAATTGAATTTGTCTCAAGCATATTTCTTAAAGTACGATTGCTATGACAATGAAACTTCAATAGTGTACACATATACAAGAACCATAACTTTCCCTTATTTTATAAGCCATAGTAATTGTTGCTCTCTCAGACATGAGTTTTATCCGGAGCAAATCTCCAAACGCTGTATAGCTATGAGTATGATTATTCAGAGATAAATACTTCCACTTTTCGTTTCTATCCTTGATATCCAAAGCTTATTCTCTCAGGAACGTCAAAACCAGACATTGTTCATTATTATATACTTTGATATTGTCCCTATGTATTTGAACGGGAGGAAAGTGTGCAATGTTTTTTTTTTTTTTTTTTTTTATTGCATACTTTGATATTGCACGGGAACTTAAACGCGCGCAGTCACCAAGGACCGAACTACATGTATAATTCCAGGCATCTCTCCCGCTTCACAACTTTCAAGCCTGATAATTCACTTTTACATTTTATGCATTACAAACGCTAAGAGAGTTCCACAAAAGTTAATTGGAGAATAACAAAAATATATATTTCTTTCAAAACATCACGGATACTGATTTTGTGGAGCAAGTTAACTCTGATTGCAAATACGCGAAATTAACAAATTTCAACAAATGAAAATATTCAAAACGGCAAATGTACAAATTTTTAGGAAGATTGATACCAAAAATATGTAAAAAATATCTAAAATTTATTACCTTTAACAACGGTTAAAGTACGAGTCGAAAATAATGGCCGCCGCCATTCAAAGTTGTTTATACTTCCTTAGTGACGTCGACGTAATCCTAAGCTGACGTTACTTTACCCGCGCAATATACGTTCAACCGCAAGACGTTTTTTAAACATTTTAGTAATTTCTACCCGGGTAAAAGCTATTTTCATGAATTTGGTTTATGACATCTTTTCTGAGACAATATCAAAGTATATAATAAAAAGGTTATTGCATTATTATGGGAATATATTGTGTCGAACTCGTTCTTTTGACGTAGTAACCCTCGCAAGCTCGGGTCACTCTGCCAAAAGAACTTGTTCGACACAATATATTCCCATATTAATGCAATAACCTATAGTATAGAATGAGTTTTATTTTCTTATATGCCGCCGGAGGCGGACGTATATTGGCAACATCTTCTCCGTCTGTCCGTCCGTTTGTCCGTCCGTACATCCGTCCACTTTTCTTGTCAGCGCATCTCCTCCTAAGTTTCTGGCTGGATCTTTTTGAAACTTGGTCAATATTATCATCTCAATTGGTAGATGTGCATAAAGGAAGGATTTTATGGTTCATTGATTTTTGCCTGAGTTATGGCCCTTTAAAACATTGTCTCTGGGGCGGCGTATATTGTGACCATGGCACTCTTGTTGTCTTTTATTGCAGCTTGTTGCAAAGCGACATCCATTCGTGGCCTGGTGTGATGCGAGTGTACGGTTTACATATACCGGTATCACAGACATGATTAAGATGACAAAACAACATGGCGTAATAGGGAATGGTGCTAGTGGTTCTATAGCACAGCGTACCCTCCATTGAAACATTCCGGTTCCTGAACGAACAGCCTTGTTTATACCTTAAATCTCCAGAAATCGCTTCAAACTTGGTGTTTGTATACCAAACTCCGTTCATAACGAAGTATTTTATGAAACCCTGGGTATCTTGTGCACTTAGTAGAGGATGTTTAACACCGTTTAAAGATATCCAAACCATTATGAATTGTAATGGTCCGCATCATTACTTCCATTGTCACAGAGAGCAATCAATCTTGGGTATCTTGATAAATAGGCTATTCCACAAAGAGTTACAAAATCACATCTTTGATGGTCATAATCGAAAATTTCGTGTTTGTCGTGAATGTAAGAAAAAAGAATTACATGATACCTTGAAAGGTAATTTATTTAAGAAATAACGAAAAATAAGTAAAAGGATATGCTACTTTGTAAACATGTACATAGAGGCAAAATTATTCGCGATTCACCACGCAGAGTGCACGGTGGATAATCACGTGACTCAGAATTTCAGAAAATCTTCAATATTTTTGTTAATGCTTGACCAATTTGAATTCGGTTTGAAGCAGAAAAGGTGGGAAATACCAGGAATTAGCTAAACGTGGTGGATTTTTGAAAAATCAACTGACAAAAAAGTTATTGAAGATCAACCACAATGTTAGTTGATCTTCAATAACTTTTTAATCGGATGATTTTTCAAAAATTCACCACGTCTAGCTAATTCATAGTATTTCCCACCTTCTCTGCTTCAAGCCAAACTCAAATTGGTCAAGTATTAACAAAGTTAATGGAGATTTTTTTAATTTCTGAGTCACGTGATTATCCACCGTGAGAGTGGCCGTTCGTTGCTCATACAGTTTATCTCTGCAAAACACTAACCGTACTTTTTGTCTAGAATCTTGTCAAACCGAGAATAGCATATTTATCATTTAACTGCTTCATTCGAAATATAATTCGGTAAATGACGAAAATATTATTCCGAACACACTAGAAAAGGCATTCAAAGTTGCGGATTCAGCTTTTAAAAGACGGTCTATTTTCTCGAGCTTCACTGATCGGAATCAGTTCTGTACAAAAATCACTGATCGCCGATGAATGATGTCAATTTCAACATTTTTTTCTTATTAGGGCCTACTGGAAATTAGTATTAAAACATTAAAAACGACGTGGGTTCCGAATATCTTTGACTTCTATGAAATGAAATGTATTAGTTATATTTGCAATTATGAGTTGTTTCCTTTGTGACTTACGACATTATGACGTCATGCCTTCTGAGCTACATACGGTGCGTTCCATTGGCTGTTCTGGGTGTGCCGAACAGTCCGGTACTTAATATGGAATGGCACAGAGCAGTATTCGGAACATGCTCTAGTTGTCCCAAGAGAAAAGGTGACACAAGGAGAACAGTGACGTCACTAGCATGGATATCCTCGGCTACAACTGAAGCGAGTTGAAATAAATTGATATGTCTAACAAAATTGTTTGACTAAGATTAATTTATTCTAGCAAATATTGGTGAACTATCCATTTTAAAACCATTTTATGATCAACACACAACATCGGCAATTTTATCAAATTCAAGGGCACATGACTTATGACTTTCTAGTCAAATCAGACCAAATATTAAACTCATTCCACATATCATAGTCACCAACATCTTGATTACTTGATAATTAAAGAAGCTTGAGCGTAAACAAAGTCGAAATCAGTCGAAAACAGTTAATCTAGAAATCGAGCCTTTACGCTCAAATGAAAACAGCAAACCAATCAGTATCGAAATAAACATAGTCAGGACAAAATTCTGAAAAAGTCGCTTAGTTTTGATGGTATACACGGCCACCAATCCCTCTCATTCATTGCAAAATGCTTTGAGCGAAATCTCAGAAGAGGTACTTCCGGCTATGAAGAAACGGGGCCCATTTTGTGAATGTTAACACACGTTGTTACTTTAAATCGGTGATTTTGCCAGTTTTTGGCTGATTCTCAAAAATCGGGGAATGCTATTCGATGGTGAGTGTATTTAAACTTCTTTTGGAGTATGTCTCCTCAGCATGGTCTCACCGTGTTTGCTTCAAACTGCTTTGTCATGCGATCACAGTGCTGTGTTTTGAAGACATGTCAAAATTGATCGAAAAATTATGGTTTAAATACTACTATAATTCCCTTCTATGCGGGTCCCATAAACTTCGAATGCTTTATCTTATATATATATATCCATTAAAATCCAATGACTGATTTTCTGATAGAGAGAAAAAGCTAAAAAAGTAATACGCTATGAAGAAGAGAGAGATCAGCTATGAATAAAGGGGACTAGATATGAAGAAGATATAATATGCTATGAATAAGAGCTCGGATATTCAAAGCGTCGGGTTTTGACTAAATTTTGCCTTTTCGCTATAATTTTCACTCGGAAAGTGATACGAATTTGTTGTTAATACTATTTCACATTTGGGATTGTAAGATCAATCTAATTTCCAAATTAGCCTACTTCAAGACTCTCAGTATACAATGTGGTTATATTTGGAATGATGATATAATTATGTAAATAACATAGGCCTGCACATGCGGACGCCAATGTCATTGTAAACTATTTAGGCAAAACTTGGCAAACCGTATAAGAACCCTAACATTTAAATAATTTTAAGCCTACGCAAGATACATTGCATGTATTTTGAATGAAAACAGGTCTTATTTACATGTTGTTTAGCGGCCAGTCGAGCTTTTGTCATTGCGTTGTGTCCGTCATGCGTTCGTCGGTTATTCTTTTCTTGCATGCACTCTAGGGGCCACATTTTTTGTCCGATCAATCTGAAAGTTGGTCAGAATTAGGTTATTTCCTCTAAGACACCCCCGCACACACACACACACGACATCCTCCGGAAGTCGTCCTTAGAGGCAAAAGTCGAAATTTTTAAACGGGGAACGGTTGACTGTAAATCCAATAAAATAACCATCTTACCGGCTATTAACGAATTCATTCAATTTTATTATTTTTGTTCCACTTAAAACTTCGCTTTATTACTGTATATTGAATGCACGTCCGCTTTATCGCTGTATATTGAATGAATGCACGCGCGACGTCATTGTTTTCTCCGCATGGTTTTGGAGCCTCGTTTTGATAATGTCGATTTGTTACTATTTTTAGTAACAATTCTCATGTATGTTCTAAAATTGAATTTCCACGTGATGATAAGTCAGGCCCGTGGTAACAAGTGGGGGCATGGAGGATGGAGGGGCTAAGACCCCCCCCCCCCCCAAAAAAAAGAAAAGGTCTGCCCAAAATGCTGAATTGTCGTTATATTGTACTGAAAATATTTGGGGAAATCCAATTCAGTTCCTCCAAAATTACGAAAATAGCCAGAACAGGGGCTTTAGCCCCCCCCCTCCCCATTAAAAATGTTCCAGTCCTACGCGCCGGTAAGTTACCGGTCGGCATTAAATACATGTTTAAGCTGCATAACAATAAATATCGTTCTATCGTCTAGAATTTGATTTTTCAAGTGGAAATTTGTAAAAAATATTAGATTTCTGTCTTTAATTCTTCCTAAACGCATAACCATTCAGTATATGTGAGTGCCAAGAAAGAATTATGAAGTCCGCGCTTCTTCATAGCTTGCTCCCTCTTATTCATAGCTACTCTCGCTTCTTCATAGCTTACTGCTCTTCTTCATTGCTTACTTGTCATTTCTCATGAATAAACAAAGGTTTCCAAAATCGTACGTGCGGAATACTAAAAGAGACCATAGAATAGTAAAATGAACATGTCTCATTCGAAAAATGCATATGATAGCGCCGTAGGAGTCGTTTATGTGTCGTTTATGTGTCGTTTGGTTTGTAAACATAAGTGTGTGCACTCACTTCGAAAGTAATTGCAAGTTTACTCGGTAAGCTAGAACAAAGGGCTTTGGCAATATAACACATCATTCATTACCCCATCGAATTGCATTCCGCGATTTTTGAGATTCAACCCATAACTAGCAAAATAACCGATTTAAAGTAACAACGTGTGTTTACTTACTCAAAATGCGTCCCGTTTCTTCATAGCCGGAAGTCCCTCTTCTGAGATTTCGCTCATAGCATTTTGCAATGAATGAGAGGGATTGGTGGCCGTGGTATAGGCATTTTGTGAAGAAAAGGGGTTGAGATCGTTTTTAGGGGTATTTGGGTGTGCTGAATCCGATAAACAATGTTGCCAAGCTAAAAAATGGCTCCTTCATCACCTAATTTGCATATTTTCAAAATGGCCGCCAAAACCTCAATTATTCAGTAATAATGTTGTTATTAATCAGTTTTTCGACATTTTGTGTGCTAAATATTGCACATCTCATGTTAACAGACTAAAACTAAATAACCAAACACGTAAATGAGAAAAAAATGATATTTTATTACAATTACCGTATAAATGGCAATAAAACCAATTGAACGCAAAATAAGTAACAAAAGCATTAATCTACATTATTTTCCCGCATGAAATGCAGTGAAATCATTCAAAGTACTATTTTGAAAATGTTATGCATTAAAGGATAAGTTTCAAAGGCAAAGATAATAAGTAACACATATTTGAGCGCAGGTCCTTTGACTAATAATTATATCAATGAGCAAAGGCCTCAACAGGGCCTTTTCAAAAACTATGTAAATTTTGCCTTGGTTTATCAGAAATTTTAAACATGGATTTCTTTGTGTATATCCCATTGAAAATTAAAAATTGATACAAGTTTAAAATGAAGTTCAATTATGGATGCCACACAAGAGACATTACTAAGAATGGCTTAGACTGAGGCATTGGCATTGGCGTGTTCAAGGCTTAACAATTCTTTACACTAGGCAACCTTGACTAACAAGGGCAAGAAAGAAGGAAATAATTATAAATAGAGAAGTGAGTTTCCGCCTGATGCTGCACAGATACATTTCTTCATTATCATATACATGAAGGAATCAAATGATGACGTCTCAATTTTGCTTTGTCATATACCGGTAATCAATTTTGAGAATGCAGTCCGAAGAGTATCTTCATGTATGACTCCTCGATCTGTAAAGAAGTTGTATCGTCTTTGTATGTATACTTATTCAAAATTTGAATGACGGAGAAATTAGATATCGTTGGTGGGGAGTCAAAACCTCGTAACTACAGCTTGAATAAGCTGGAGTTACGAGGTTTTGACTTCCCACCGACGATATGTTATATGGAAACTTATATTGTAATGACCTTTTTGGAAACTAGTCAAAATTGTTATGTCAGTGTCATATTATTAAGACAGATGTTGCTAGCCTATTGTACTGAATATAAATATTCTGTTCAATGTCTTTGATAATGCTGCTGTTCGTTGCTGACCCAAGATTTGCAAAATGTCGTTTCCTTAAAATCACAATCATTGATTTAGCTATATCTGTCAAAACGTTGTGCTTTTTTTAACAACACCTACGTTATTTCTGAGGAAGACAGCTGACTTACATCTTCTATTCCAATTTTTCATTTTAATAGTTCTTGAGATCAGTGTAGTTGTTAGTTTTTCGTTTGTGCTTCTAGACAACTTTGCGACGTTCTAAGAGGGACCCATGCCAGTATGTTAAACTTAAAAACATTAATTTTATGTTATAAAGAATACCGTTATGGATTTGTCAACCTGCATTGGTAGATACTTACTATATGATGAAAATTCACATCATATACATTTAGTCCTTCTAAATGAAGTTTGTATCTTTTTGTAACTCTTCCTATCACATAGTTAGTTTCTCATAACGTTTATAGGAAACTAGTCATCTATGGAAATCGCAGACTCTAATTGCTTCCTTGTTGTCCTGATGTTTGAAATATCTAGCATGACCCATTTAAGTAAAAAAGAAAATGTCTATAATCGCCTGCGACAACATTAATATTGCACAAGACCATTATACGCTAGCACATACATTTAGGTAGAACACAAGCAACAACTTCTTTAACATGCAGCTCAATTGAAAACCCGTTTAAGTACAGATCCTCCATTTATTTCCTACGGTAAGATTTTTTCATTTTTTCTGTACTGATATCTAAATATATGAGAAGTAAAAAAATGACTTAAAAACTATAGGTCACCAAGCGAATTAAAAAGTTATTGGATTTCAAGGGAGACTACTCTTGTCTGAAATTGCAAAAATGAGGTGTCAATTAAATACCCAAAAAAAAGGTGTTCGAAATGACTTGCATTACATAATTAAGTCTTTAATACTTTATTGTATTCAATATGTTTTATTCTGTATAAATGAGTATCAATTTGGGAAAATCTATTGATGATTTTGAAATTTGTATTAAATCATTCTTTCAAAATTAGCTGAAATTGCTCTTTTTTCGCAACGTTTCTGATAATAAAAAATATTCCAGCGGTAAGATTTTTTTCTTTTTTGGTATAGACATAGTGCTTGGTCATACCTACAAAAACAAACAAAGAAAAATATACCAAACGAAGCGTTTTTCTTAGTTATAAGTAAAATTTGGTTTACTTTTTGCAGCTCTGTCCGAAATTGTTTCACTACTTTTATCCATTTTCTTCCTTATTACCAGCTTTAAATAATAAAAAGTGTCATCTTTTGTGTCCATCTGAAGCGGACTAGCTCATAAAAACACCACTTTTCGTTTGTTGCCCCGTTTCCTATCGCTAACGCCACATGTTGAACGCGTAACAGAAAGCGAAATATACCATCCGAGTACTATTGCACTTTAATTGACCAAACAGAGAAAATTGAAATAACCGAAAAGGGCCTTGTCATTTATCAACCAAACATTAACTAAATGTGAAAAATACATTTGCTGAAAAGGCCAATTACTGAAACAGCTTTATTTTCGTTATTTAGGCTATGCGCAGTAAGTTGCGCAGTAACAACTGGCGGATCTGTCCTTAAAGGGTTTGTGATCGCTTTTACTGGAATAAGTACGGTTTTCAGCTCTTATAACGTTTTATGTTAGCAAAATAATGTTGGAATATATCAATTCAGATATTTTTCCAAAATGCAGGTGGGATACGGAGCTCATTTCGATCGAGTCATAAATACCCAAGATGTGTAAAAATATTTAAGCTTTGCATTATTTTTAACATGACACAAATTGTCTTATGTAGGCTAATTCTAAGTTTCAAATGTCTAAACTTTTATGTATATGAAATTGTCAATGTAAATGTCTAAAATTGGACTGGTGGTAAAAGAAAGTTGTTTTAACAGCGCATTTTTGTTTCATAAATTCAATTGTGTTAGTGATATCCTGTGTGTTTAAAATGATTCTTTTGCCGGTAATACGGTCAAATATGATTAAAAATAGTACCAAAGTGGTTATACTTACTTTTAAAATGATTTAATCATTGGTTTTAAACAAATTACAGCATTATCACAACAATTTGGTAAGGATTATGCCAAAAACTTCGATACTATAAAGCGGATTTGATGTTTTGGCGGCCATTTTGAAATATGAAATTTTTTTAATTTTGAAATTAATTTTACCAAAAACGATTACAAAATCCGAAACGATTATTCAGGGTAATCTTAAGATAATCAATGAATTAAATTCACATTTTGTTAGTGTATCAGATATCGTGACAAAGACATCTTTTTGTGAATCAAATTTCGAATTTCTTAAAAGAATACTAGACAAGAATTTGATTAATAATGAGTTCAATATTCCATTCATTACGACGCTTGAAGTTTACACTTATATAAGCAAACTTGATTCGAATAAAGCTATAGGATTAGACGGTTTAGGTCCAAAAATTATTAAACAATGTGGGGCTATTATAACCCCTTCTATTACATCAATTATTAACAATAGTATTGCTTCAGGTGTGTATCCAGATGCGATGAAACTGGCTCGAGTTATACCGATTTTAAAAAGTGGGGATAAAGATGATCCCTTCAATTATAGACACATATCAATTTTGCCTACAATATCAAAAATTTTTGAAAGACACATTGCCAACTACTTACATAAATTCTTTAAAGATACAAAATTTATATCATCAACCATTCTCAATCTGGCTTTAGGGCAAATCATTCGTGCACTACAGCTCTGGTTAAAATGATAGACGCTTGGTTAAAAGATATTGATGAGGGTAAACTAATCGGAACAGTTTTCTTAGACTTACGTAAAGCCTTTGATCTTGTTGATCACGAAATACTATTACATAAACTTAAGCTGTACCATTTTTCAAACAAAGCGCATGGCCTTATGAAGTCATACTTATCACAGAGGAGACAGCTTGTACAGCTTGGCAATTTAAAGTCTAACTCACTTGAAATTAAATCTGGAGTTCCTCAAGGCTCAATTTTAGGTCCGCTTTTATTTCTGATTTATATAAATGATATATCATTTTCATCTTCTGGAGTTGATATTGATTTGTACGCTGATGATTCTACCATGTATAAATCAGGATATGATGTGATCTCAATAGAAAACACTCTTCAAGACAATCTAATTCGCGTTCAAAATTGGTGTATTCTCAATAACATGGCTCTACATCCATCTAAAACGACATGCATGTTAATTGGTTCGAGGCATGCACTTACTGACGATAAAAAACTAATTTTGAATCTAAATGGTAATGCACTGGAAAACGTGAAGGTGCAGAAAGTATTAGGCGTTTACATTGACAACCATTTAAATTGGAAATTTCATATTGATTCTGTCTGTAAAGCAGTGAATAAGAAAATAGCTCTGTTCAAACATATAACTTTTTATTTAACAGACGAAGTGAAAATGCTTTTCTATAACTCATACATACTACCAATAATGGATTATTGTTGTGTAATTTGGGGCAAACCTGAGCAAGGTTATGTAAACAAAATATTTGTTTTGCAAAAACGTATCGGCAAATTAATTCTTGGTAAGTCTAAAAGATTTCCTACAGAAACGTTATTTAAAGAGCTATATTGGCTGACTTTTCAAAATAGATGTAAGTATCATACTGCGGTCCTTATCCATAAAACAATCGGCAACAATGCGCCAAGTTACATGTCAGACTTAGTACGAGTATCAGTCAATGAAAATTATCATTTACGCTCAGAGACAAAAAACGATCTAATCCTGACTAAAAGACCTCGAACGAATATATACAAAAGTAGCTTTAGTTATTTCAGCGTTAATGTATGGAATTCAATTCCAATCCAAATAAGAAACGAACCAAAGCTGACCAATTTCAAAGGAAAAATCAAACACTATTTAATCGATAACATGCAATAATTTAGATCCTACGAGTATCTGTCAGATAACTATTATTATTGATAATTTTGTGTGATTGTCAATACTGACTTTTGTATGAATGTTGTTTGAAGGCCTTATTGTAAATAAGTTAATCATTATGATATTGTGTATTGTAGTGATGTCTTAATAAGTCACCTTCGTTAAATAAAGATATTATTATTATTATTATTATTATTATTATTATTATTATTATTATTATTATTATTATTATTATTATTATTATTATTATTATTATTATTATTATTATGGAAATTAGATGATGAATGAGCCATTTTTTCCTCATTTATCTTATATATACATCGTTTAGCTTTCGTCTGTTTACATAAAATATGCGATATTTAGAACTCAAAATGTCGAGAAAAAATGATATATAACAACATATTAAATATTGCATATCTGAGGTTTTGGCGGCCATTTTGAAAATATGCAAATTAGATGATGAAGGAGCCATCTTTCAGCTTGGCAACATTGTTTTTTCGGATTCAGCATACCAAAATACCCATAGAAACGATCTCAAACCCTTTTCTTCACAAAATGACTTTATGTGAAAACTTTTCTAAATTCGTGCCCTGACTAACATATATTCTGATCAAATAGATAGAACATCCATGGTTCCCAAAACCATTTGATTCAGCATAACTAGTGTCAATCAAATTCGACGCTGGCATTGTGGTTTCAATACTATGGCAGAGGTTTCGAAGCAGTGTTTCTATTTGCAAAGGAAACTGTAAGTTGGTATATTTCGAAACTAGAGAGGTATAAAGAAAAAAGCAGGTAAATAAAACAATAAATTGTAATTTTTAGCGTTCAAATCTACACTTAAAGAAAGACACCTACACTTACCCTTTCGGAAATACATATAACTTAAAATTTACTGAACAATTTCTCATCAAATTTTCAACAAATTTAATTCATTCATATTGCCTAAACATCATGATCTGTAATTTTCATAAGGAAATATTGAGTAAAATTATTAAATTTGCAGTTCATAAAATATGACTAGAAAACAAAAAGTCGCAATAAAGCCGTGCGAGCTGATAACGTAAATGCAGGTTATTCATGTAACATCAGTAAAGTTTATCATAATGTTTATGGCATTCAGCTAACATTCTGTGTGTCCGTCATGGGCCTAAATGACACGAAGACAACCCATTCTCATTGATAAAGCATAATTGATGATGGATCTTTGCGGGATAATTCTTTACTCGTCCATATTAAGTGCCTATTCCGGTCGTTGATGATTTCTAGGAGCAAAAAGGCGAAAAACTAATCTTTGGTAACAAATTTGATGATTTCGTGCAATGCTGACACATGCAAAACAATATTTCTTTAAAAAAAATAGTTGCACCTGAATTCTGGTATTGCTTCTCACATGAAAGCATGTTATCAAATCTTATGAAGCAGGGGTTCTCGATATGAGCATGATTTGGCGACGCTACTTTGACGCTATTGAATTCTACAATCGCCTGGGGTTCTGTGACTTTTGATATTTGAGTCTTGGTACAAATCCTAAATATTTTTCATGTTTTGATCAATCGATTTTGATGAAATTTACAGAAAACATGTAAACATTATTGATATATATTTGCTGAAAAGTTCATAAGATATACTGCATTACTTATTTAATTATGGTGAAAAGTGTAAGTGTTGCGTTAGAAGTGTCTTTAAGGGTATAGTCCTAAATAGCAAGTTGTAGCTTAAACAGTCCATTTACACGAATGAATTGTATACGCATATACATCATTGTTAACGCTTTTCTTACCAATTCCTTGTAGATCGCTTTACACTTAAAAAAACTTTGGCTTAAATATTTGAAGAAACTACATGTTTTGTATTCGGAGCAGAGTGAACTATACGGTGGCACTAAGGTAACATGTGAGTTTCTCCTTTTTTGAAGAAAAAAGAAAAACGCGAAAACAATTCTGGTGAACGTTTTTCATTTTTTGAAGAAAAAGAAAAACGCGAGAACAATATATACTTGACGTATTTTTTACTTACCTGTGTCTTAAAAATCGCTTAAAACAACAATCTCATAACCCAAGTCTTAATAGATTGGCGATCTCTAAATTTGTTGTAAGTCTTCGGTAAGTCATAAATACATCTAAAATATTTTGATGAAACTGGTCCCTGGAACAATTGAAAAATGTCACACACAAAAAGCGTTTTATTCCTATCTCTTTTAGCAGTGAATCGATTTTCTTTAAACTTGGTACACAGTATATAGACACAATAACACATCCTTTTAGCATTGATTGGGTTGAATATGTTCTCTGTTTCTTTTTTAACTTACCATCTTGTTAGTATTATACATTAGAGAAAGAAATTGTTTTCTGTTTGTATTGGAAGTGCTCTCAAAATTAAGTATTGATCTAATTAAAATGGAACTAATTTTTCAAACCTCCTTGTACTATGTCGTTATTTTTCATAATTTTCCACAGCCCTGTAAAGAGCATAGATCTTTGCAAGCCAAAGGTGTAATCTACGACGTAACGTCGTTTCTGTATTCACCCTTGGAGTATTTAGTCCGATTTTCTTGGTGTCCTGGAAAGCATTTTAATTTGTTCCAGCGAGACCTCGCGGGAACCAACCAGATTGATCGATACATCTATTTGTTATGAGTAAACAATCCATGATAATGGGTGGGAGAAAGAATTGCATTTGCAATCCAAAAACGCGAAGATGGGCGATTTTTCGTCAGAATTTCACTTCAACGGACGGCTTTTTCCCATTTTTATTCGAGGAAATATTATACTTGTGACAACTCGACCAAAAAAGCAGATTTTTTTGCCTAGTCCGTATGGCGTAAAACGCGAAAGACAACGTGCGTTAATGACATTAATGGATGAAATAACGTCAAATGCGTTAAGAACACAACGTTTGATTGGTTGCTACTCCATAATTACCAGCAGGACAGCCACTAGGCGACATTTTGCGAAACCAAGAGATTCGGACTTAATCTGCCATGGGTGAATACAAACGTAGGTGGGTTCAACCTTGGCTAGCGAAGATGTATAAATAGGCGAACTGAAAGAGCCTCTGTGAAAGAGAGTGGGATGAAACACTGACCCTTTAAATGTGACAGAGGTTGCGTTTTCAGGTGTACAATTTGAACGGAAAAATTTAAACAATTTAAACCTTCAGAAAACCAAGCAGAAAAATGGATTCAGAGGATGGTCTCTGAAACAAATTCAACAAAATTTGCTAGTTTTATAGTCGGCATTATACAACAACTGCAAGGCCGTTTAAGAACAAAATCTGGATTCAGAGGCTGGTATCTGATAGAAACTCAACAATATTTCCTAGTTCTATAGTCGACACTAAGTTACAACTCCCAGGCCATTTTAGACCAAAATCTGGACACAGAGGATGGTATCTGGTAGAAACTAAACAAAATTTGCTAGTTCCATAGTCGACACTTATCAGCAATTCCATGGCCGTTTTAGAACAAAATCTGGATTGAGAGGATGGTATCCGATAGAAACCAATCAAAATTTCTTGTTCTAAAGTCAACACCAATAAACAACTCCGAGGCCGTTTTTTACCAAAATCTTGATTCAGAGGATGTATCTGGTAGAAAATCAGCAAAATTTGCCGGTTCTATATTTGGCACTATTTAACAACACAAATGGAGTTTTAGACCATAAGCTTGATTCAGAGGATGGTATTTGATAGATTATCAATAAAATATTCTAGTTCTATAGACAACACAAATTAACAACTCCAATCCCGTTTTAGACCAAAAACTGGATTCAAAATATGTTATTTGATAGAAACTCAAAAAGTTGGCTGATTCTGTAGTTGATTCAAATTAACAACTCTAATTACGTTTAGGCCGAAATCTAGATTCAGAGGATGGTATCTGATAGAAACTCAACAAAATTTGCTATTAAAATAGTCGAAACTAATTAATAATTCCAAACCCGTTTTAGACTAAAATCTGGATTCAGAAGATGGTATCTCAAACAAACTCCACAAAATTTGCTAGTTCTATAGATGATTCAAATTAACAACTCCAATGCCCATGAAGACTGAAATCTGGATTCAGAGGATGGTATCTGAAAGAAACTCAACAAACGGATGGGTTGCAACATGGACAGAACCTCAGCAAAAGGGGTCCCATTTGTGCCAACACACGGATTTTCTTGTAACTCTACACATAGAATACCCCTGACCTACGAACTACAAAAATGTATTTATTTCGTTCAAAGAAGTCTTACAGGCTTTTACAGGGCACATAAAAAGGCCCAAAGATTTCAATGGTACCCACCTTATAAAAACTCAATTTCGCCTATCCGTTTTTAATTGGACGTCCGAAAGGACGTACAATTCTTATAACCACTTCTCGACAGGCGAAATGAGTTTTCATTACCAAAAAACCCTTTCTCAGACTCAATTGCCAGTTGACCAAAATTCAAAACAGATTTTGCGACCATACAGGAAAACTGTCGTATCTTTTCCTTCTTTCTATGTGTTCTCTAACAAACACTATAAGATTCATTTGCCGATTCAATTCATGCCACGTCTTAACCAACTTTACGATCTTTTTTCGATTTAACCATTTTGTTGTAGTGATTTGACTTTCGTATCGTAATATTGTGTAAAGGGTAACATCTTTAGAAAGCGATACATGCATACACTATGTTTATAAAGTAAACAAACGCCTTATATCATCATCAGCAGCGATAGCTCAAATGGGAAAGGATTAACCTCGCAACCTTTTTTAGTATGAAATTTGGAACGCCGTTGGTTCGAAACCTGTTCGGATTATTTTTTCTGTATAACGTTTGTTAAAAAGTTTGTTTTTCTTGATGTCTTTACTGAAAACAGACATTTTAGGATGATTACTCAGTTTAATGAACGTATTATGTATGATCGATTCTTTTTCTTTGATCATTGTTGTTTAAGTCTTTGACATATTTAAAGGAACGGGGTTTCCACGAGACGTATTTTGGAAACAGGGTTTTCAAATTGATTCTCAGGGAGTGAGTTCATTTCGCAACTCGGGTTCGACTCGATGGCAAATCGGGGTTCCATCTGAACAGCCTCAGATGAGACGCTAGTGATATCCACCTATTCAGAAAAATAGTTGCTCTTACGAGTTTTATTTTTTTTTTCCAGCATCTGTATCACTGATATTCGACAGTATCATGACCTATTTACATACTGATCAATGATCATGACAACAATGATTATTACTAGTCTATGATCGAGTGACAGCGATCTGTATTCATCACGTTTAAGTGAACCGTTTACGTGTATTGTACTAAGAAGATTAAGCAATGGGTCTGCAACAATGACAATGGAACATAGATGATCGTATGAATATGTGTACAGATATGGACATTGCTATTCTCAAATTTTCGTTGATAATGATATGAAGATTTAAATTGCGTATTGTACTCCACTGCCATTTTCCCGACGGCACGTTCCCAATTTCTTCTTTGTACGCACATCTGTAGATGTAAGGATGTTGCGGTAGTACTGGTATGAGGAATCCATGGTTAGGTGCTCCAATTCATCTGGTATTTAGTTTCAGGAAAAGTGTGTATTGAATTTGTTTTGTAACCACAACCAGGGGAAACTGCTGCAGTGTTTCTTTTCTTTTTTTTTTTACTCTAAACACAAATAAAAATCAAAGTGCTTGGAGCACTATACGAGGTGTGTCCATAAAATACGTAGACAGGTCCAGAATAATAAGAAATAATTGCATGATCTATTCAAAATTTACACCAGCGTGTGCAGAATTTTAATATGAATATGTGTAACAAATTTTATGAAAATACACGCAAAAGCTACAAAAATACACATGGAACAAACAAGTAAAAAACCATACACGGGGCACTTTGACGTCGTTTACGACGTCGACGTTACAACTTTTCAAAGTACTCTCCACCCGCGTTCACGCACTTCCTATGTCTGTCCACCCATTTGGTATACGTTTCGCGGAACACAACAGGCACACACTTTGTTCATTTCAAGGTCATTTGTCAAAATATTAAAAACACTACTCCGACTCAATCCAGTCATTTCTTTAATCTCCCGTATTGACCTTTGTCTGTCCTCCGAAATGATTCGACGCACCTCCTCAACATCCCGATCGCTTTGCCGAGGTCTTTCCGGTCTAGTCTGCTCACAAATATCTTCCAGTCCATCCGTAAACCGTCTATACCATTTAAACACTAGCGCTCTGGACACGTCAGCCTTGCCTCGCTGCATAAACTTGAATGTTTCCGTTGGAGTCATGTTCGCAACGACACAGAATTTAATAACGGCGCGTTTTTCTTCCGTCAAAGCAGCCGGTTGTTTATTGCTTATAACGTCTCCTGGCAAGTTGTTGACGTTCAAAACTTCCGGTAAAACGTCAAATGACGTCACTGCTGAAGTGAGTGTATTTCCCGCGTATTTTTTTTAAAAAAAACTTGCGACAAAAGACTATAGTTTTATGTCTTTTTATTTTCAAATATCTGAAGTGCCCCGTGGTAGCGTTATGCTGTTGCTATGGTGACGGTTTTGCTTGTATGTACTTTCGAAAACAATATAAAATGTAGCAGAAGTATTTAAGAATAAATGGACCTTTAAATTGATAGTGTTTTGGGATCGATAAAACTACTATTTGGTGGAAAACTTTGGTTGTCTACGTATTTTATGGACATACCTCGTATTTAGACGTCTCTGATTGATTGAGCGGAATTGTATGTAAATGATCGGCGTTTCATTACTTTATGTCGTTGAATTTGTGTTTAGATCGATTCTAAATCACTGCGGTCGTTTTATCCCTAACGATGGTGGAGATAAAAGTCGAAAAGAAAATGATAAAAAAGAACAATGTCTGAGTAGAATTCGAACCCAGGGCCTTCCAGATATAGACATGTGTAAAGAGTACAAGGTGAGTGCTCTGCCAAGTGAGTTATCGCGGCTTTCATTTATGTGGCGCGTTGGCTTACATTTTGAATAAATTGCTTTGTATCGTCCTTTATAAAATCAACGAAAGGTGTAACTGACGACAATACTCATAGTTAACCGAAACAAGAAGACAAAAGTGCTAATCACATGACCTTAATTGAATTGGGTAATCAAATTAATAGTGATTATTCATAGAGACAAATCAGTTGTCTTGAAACGGCAATCAAATCATTTGAAGCCTGAGAAGGGTTTTCTGGTAATAAAGCCGATTTCGTATGTCCGAAACTGATCTTATAGAATTAAACACTGAAGAATGAATAAAATATCTTTCGTTCATGTAAAATCCCGCTCAATCAATCAGAGACGTCCAATTACAGTGCTCTCAGCACTTTGATTATTGTTGTGCCTGATTTCACCTTAAAATAATAAGAAGAGTCTTTGTAGAAAAGTTTGATACCAATTTTGTTGTAGCCAGTATTTCCCCAAAAAATTAATTCTCATAACATTAAGTCAGAAATTGTAAAAAAAAACATAAAAAATAATCGAAACCTACATGTATAATCCAATCAATTTTTTGTAAGTTCCAGTCTTAGTCAACCTATGAAATTGACAAAAAATAGACCACCATTGTTCTCTATGGAACGCCGTAGCTGTCTTTTCTTTAAAATAACCATGTTGCTCAGTTTACTCTTTTTTTGTTGGATTGAATTGTAAAGATGATCAGTTTGCTTGAATTAATGTTTCCTCAAAACACTCGTATTTTGTTCGGTTAGCAAGTCATGTCAAAGTGTTGAGTAACATTTTGTTCTGTTTACCTTTCATTGTATCCACTTACATTATCATAATGTTGGGTTAACATGTTATTTTATCAAGTCACCTACTAATGATGTTCGGTTGACATATCATTATGTTGCATTTATTTGATACTTGGCTGGGTTAGCATGCTGTCTTATTTAATCAAATTCATATCATAATCGGTTGACATATTATCGTGTTGGCTTTATTTGATATTTCATGGTGTAAACACGTTACTATATTACCCAAATTACTTATGAAGTTAAGTTTTCCTATCATTACGTTGCGTTTATATAATATTTTGGTGTGTCAACATCTTATTCCATTACGCCAATCTATAATAATGCATGGTCAACATATCATTATGATGCATTTTATAATATTTTGTTGTGTTTACATGTTATTCTATTCTGCCAATCAATAATGGCTTGGTTTACAGTTGTCGCCACATCGTATGGCACGTGTTTATGTTTTGTTAAGCGTTCAATTACATTTGAACAAAATGTAAACATTGTGCCATATGATGTGGCGACAACTGTAAATAGCATTATATTGCCTATATGTAAAGTTTTGTTGTGTTTACAATTTTACATATTATTCCATCCAGTCAATCAATAATGAAGTTTGGTTGACTCATTATTGTATCCTGTTGATATGTTGTCAATTAATAAATTGTTCATTTGGATACCCTCGGTTTTCTCTGCCAGCCAAAGTCGGTTTACCGGTCAAGCGTAGCTCAATGGTTAAGGCGCTAGACTTGTAATCTTCCCAAGGAGAGAAATCTTGAAGTCGTGGGTTCAAAACCCACATCCACCACTAATCATATTGCGGAATTTTGGGAAGTGATAGCTCGTTTATACCCTATCTATAGACTTAATTTTACTTTATTTAGATAGGTCTAGACCGTATCCACGATGTATAAAGATTTGTTTATTATAGTGTCACCCCTATTTAAAGGGCCAGCCAGTTTTGGCTTATGAGACACTCTCTTTCTTAATACGCAATACATCCCGATTCCCCACTCATGATGCCGGGCGTCTGACAGAGATGGGTCTACGGTAACCGTTAGTTTAACTAGCTGGCGGCTCACCAACCGGTCGCATCAGTTCTAATCCGGCAGGCCGGCTTCCACCGGGATTGGAACCTTCGACCTCCCGCTTCCGAGGCGGACGCCCTAACAACTAGGCCACGGAAGCGGTTGTATAATTACGTGACTCAGAATTTCCGATAATCTTCAATAATTTTGGTAATACTTGACCAATTCGAAATCGGTTTGAAGCAGAGAAGATGGAAATATGCTAGGAATAAGCTGGTGTGTTGGATTTTTTGAAAAATCAGCTGATTTAAAAGTTTTTGAAGATCAAACAAAATTTTGGTCGATCTTCAGTAACTTTTTTATCAGCTGATTTTAAAAAAAATCAACCACGCCTATCTAATGCATGACAGTTTTCCGCATTATCTGCTCCAAACCGAATTCAAATCCGTACCATATTAAGGAAATTATTGAAGATTTCATAAAATAGTTGTATCACGTGATTATCCACCGTAGTATCAACAATAAAAACACCGAAAGTTATTTAATCTAGGCCCATAGGCAGCCATTGGATTGTTCATAAAAGTTTAGTGTAAAATAAGGAAAATTCGGCACCCTTTTTTTCAAATATTTTGGCTCTGTGATCGAAGTGTCCTGGGTTCAAATCCCGCCAGTGACACGGGACTTTTTCTGAGCAAAAACGTTACTCCACGTTGCTCCTCTTCACCCATTGTAAATGGATACACGGGAGGTTTTTTTTTATACCCCCCCACCTACGAAGTAGAGGGGGGTATATTGGTTTCACCATGTCTGTCTGTCTGTCTGTCCGTCCGTCCGTCCATCCGTCCGTCCGTCCGTAGACTTTTTCGTTTCCGTGCTCTAAGTCAAGAACCGGTTGACCTAGGATCATGAAACTTTACACAGTTGTTGCCCATGACCCAAGGAGGTGCCCTATCGTTTTTGGGTCACCAAGGTCAAAGGTCAAGGTCACAATCGGACTTTGTTTAAAATCCGTTTCCGTGCTCTAAGTCAAGAACCGGTTGACCTAGGATCATGAAACTTTACACAGTTGTTGCCCATGACCCAAGGAGGTGCCCTATTGTTTTTGGGTCACCAAGGTCAAAGGTCAAGGTCACAATCGGACTTTGTTTAAAATCCGTTTCCGTGCTCTAAGTCAAGAACCAGTTGACCTAGGATCATGAAACTTTACACAGTTGTTGCCCATGACCCAAGGAGGTGCCCTATTGTTTTTGGGTCACCAAGGTCAAAGGTCAAGGTCACAATCGGACTTTGTTTAAAATCCGTTTCCGTGCTCTAAGTCAAGAACCGGTTGACCTAGGATCATGAAACTTTACACAGTTGTTGCCCATGACCCAAGGAGGTGCCCTATTGTTTTTGGGTCACCAAGGTCAAAGGTCAAGGTCACAATCGGACTTTTTTTAAAATCCGATTCCGTGCTCTAAGTCAAGAACCGGTTGACCTAGGATCATGAAACTTTACACAGTTGTTGCCCATGACCCAAGGAGGTGCCCTATTATTTTTGGGTCACCAAGGTCAAAGGTCAAGGTCACAATCGGACTTTGTTTAAAATCCGTTTCCGTGCTCTAAGTCAAGAACCGGTTGACCTAGGATCATGAAACTTTACACAGTTGTTGCCCATGACCCAAGGAGGTGCCCTATTGTTTTTGGGTCACCAAGGTCAAAGGTCAAGGTCACAATCGGACTTTGTTATACCCCCACCTACGAAGTAGAGGGGGGTATATTGGTTTCACCATGTCTGTCCGTCCGTCCATCCGTCCGTCCGTAGACTTTTTCGTTTCCGTGCTCTAAGTCATGAACCGGTTGACCTAGGATCATGAAACATTACACAGTTGTTGCCCATGACCCAAGGAGGTGCCCTATTGTTTTTGGGTCACAAAGGTCAAAGGTCAAGGTCACAATCAGACTTTGTTTAAAATCCGTTTCCGTGCTCTAAGTCATGAACCGATTGACCTAGGATCATGAAACTTTATACAGTTGTTGCCCATGACCCAAGAAGGTGCCCTATTGTTTTTGGGTCACCAAGATCAAAGGTCAAGGTCACAAATTGACTTTGTTTAAAATCCGTTTCCGTGCTCTAAGTCATGAACCGGTTGACCTAGGATCATGAAACTTTACACAGTTGTTGCCCATGACCCAAGGAGGTGCCCTATTGTTTTTGGGTCACCAAGGTCAAAGGTCAAGGTCACAAATTGACTTTGTTTAAAATCTGTTTCCGTGTTCTAAGTCATGAACCGGTTGACCTAGGATCATGAAACTTTACACAGTTGTTGCCCATGACCCAAGGAGGTGCCCTATTGTTTTTGGGTCATGAAGGTCAAAGGTCAAGGTCACAATCGGACTTTGTTTAAAATCCGTTTCAGTGCTCTAAGTCATGAACCGGTTGACCTAGGATCATGAAACTTTACACAGTTGTTGCCCATGACCCAAGGAGGTGCCCTATTGTTTTTGGGTCATGAAGGTCAAAGGTCAAGGTCACAATCGGACTTTGTTTAAAATCCGTTTCCGTGCTCTAAGTCATGAACCGGTTGACCTAGGATCATGAAACTTTACACAGTTGTTGCCCATGACCCAAGGAGGTGCCCTATTGTTTTTGGGTCACAAAGGTCAAAGGTCAAGGTCACAATCGGACTTTGTTTAAAATCCGTTTCCATGCTCTAAGTCATGAACCGGTTGACCTAGGATCATGAAACTTTACACAGTTGTTGCCCATGACCCAAGGAGGTGCCCTATCGTTTTTGGGTCACCAAGGTCAAAGGTCAAGGTCACAAATTGACTTTGTTTAAAATCTGTTTCCGTGCTCTAAGTCATGAACCGGTTGACCTAGGATCATGAAACTTTACACAGTTGTTGCCCATGATTTAAGGAGGTGCCCTTTTGTTTTTGGGTCATGAAGGTCAAAGGTCAAGGTCACAATCGGACTTTGTTTAAAATCTGTTCCGTGCTCTAAGTCATGAACCGGTTGACCTAAGATCTTGAAACTTTACACAGTTGTTGCCCATGACCCAAGGAGGTGCCCTATTGTTTTTGGGTCACAAAGGTCAAGGTTACAATCGGACTTTGTTTAAAATCCGTTTCCGTGCTCTAAGTCATGAACTGGTTGACCTAGGATCATGAAACTTTACACAGTTGTTGCCCATGACCCAAGGAGGTGCCTTATTGTTTTTGGGTCATGAAGGTCAAAGGTCAAGGTCACAATCGGACTTTGTTTAAAATCCGTTTCCGTGCTCTAAGTCATGAACCGGTTGACCTAGGATCATGAAACTTTACACAGTTGTTGCCCATGACCCAAGGAGGTGCCCTATTGTTTTTGGGTCACAAAGGTCAAAGGTCAATGTCACAATCGGACTTTGTTTAAAATCCGTTTCCATGCTCTAAGTCATGAACCGGTTGACCTAGGATCATGAAACTTTACACAGTTGTTGCCCATGACCCAAGGAGGTGCCCTATTGTTTTTGGGTCATGAAGGTCAAAGGTCAAGGTCACAATCGGACTTTGTTTAAAATCTGTTTCCGTGCTCTAAGTCATGAACCGGTTGACCTAAGATCATGAAACTTTACACAGTTGTTGCCCATGACCCAAGGAGGTGCCCTATTGTTTTTGGGTCACGAAGGTCAAAGGTCAAGGTCACAATTGGACTTAAAATCTGTTTCCATGCTCCAACTAAATACCTTTTGACCAATAGCACTTTTTTCAATGACAAGGCGCTAGTGGGGGGTATTTGTCCGCTTTGCGACAGTTCTAGTTTTTTTTTTTTTTTTTTTTTTCTTTTTTTTTTTTTTTTTTTTTTTTTTTTTTGACTTGTTACGTGTAATTTATACTTCAAGCTGCACCTAAAGGAAAAATTTATTAACAAACTAACACAATTTTGTGTGCTTGCAAAAACACTTTTTTTATCAGGCGCTTTTTACAAATAAATCATCAATGTGGTTATTGTAGATTTACATTTTTCATTGTTGCCGCGTCTCTTGACTCTCTTGTTGTTATAAAAAAAATCTTGTAAATACGTCTTAATTTAAGCCGTAGTTACGAGATTTTATAAAAAAAAAAACACCGACGGCTTATCAAAATATAACGGTAAATCAGCATTTAGCACAAAATTCTTGCCTATTATAATCAATGTTCTGCAGATGACAATTTCAAGTGCATGAAAGTTTACATAGTTTAGTCTTTTTGTATTTAAAACATTGAAGGAAATGAGGAAATTGCACGTCACACAAGGTTTTCCCAACCCTTTTTCTCGGGGATGTCAAAAAGCGTCGCTGTATGATAAAGGGTTAAATAATGCCTACAAATTAACATTTCAGTTCAACAATATATTACATTAAGTCAGCATATAATTATATATGCCAACCGAGCATCATTAGAAATGGACACAATAAAATAGCATGTTTATTCAACAACATATTAATGAAGCCAGAATAATGGTATGTCGAACGAACATCATTAGAAACTGACTGAAAAGAATAACGAGTTGAGCCAATAGCATCTTAAATGAAGTCAACATAATGATATGTCGACCCACCATCATCAGAAAAAGACGGAATAAAACAACGTATTTACTCAACAACATAATAAACGAAGTCAACATAATGATATAATGACCGAACAGTATTACTTACTGACAGAGAGAAATAACATATTAACTGAACAACATATTAAACGAAGTCAACATAATGATATAATGACCGAACAGTATTACTTACTGACAGAATGAAATAACATATTAACTGAACAACATATTAAACGAAGTCAACATAATGATATAATGACCGAACAGTATTACTTACTGACAGAATGAAATAACATATTAACTGAACAACATATTAAACGAAGTCAACATAATGATATGTCGACCGAACAGTATTACTTACTGACAGAGTGAAATAACATATTAACTGAACAACATTATTAAACGAAGTCAACATAATGATATGTCGACCGAACAGTATTACTTACTGACAGAGTGAAATAACATATTAACTGAACAACATATTAAACGAAGTCAACATAATGATATAATGACCGAACAGTATTACTTACTGACAGAATGAAATAACATATTAACTGAACAACATATTAAACGAAGTCAACATAATGATATAATGACCGAACAGTATTACTTACTGACAGAGTGAAATAACATATTAACTGAACAACATATTAAACGAAGTCAACATAATGATATGTCGACCGAACAGTATTACTTACTGACAGAGTGAAATAACATATTAACTGAACAACATATTAAACGAAGTCAACATAATGATATGTCGACCGAACAGTATTACTTACTGACAGAATGAAATAACATATTAACTGAACAACATATTAAACGAAGTCAACATAATGATATAATGACCGAACAGTATTACTTACTGACAGAATGAAATAACATATTAACTGAACAACATATTAAATGAAGCCAGCATAATGATATGTCGACCGAACAGTATTACTTACTGACAGAGTGAAATAACATATTAACTGAACAACATATTAAATGAAGCCAACATAATGATATGTCGACTCACCACCGTAAGAAAATGACATAACAAAACAACGTGTTAACTGAACAACATACTAAATGAAGTCAACATAATAATATACCGAACGAACATCGTTAGTAACTAACAGAATGAAATGACATATCAAATGAACAATATATCAAATGAAGCCAGCGTAATCATAGGTCGGCTGGCTACCATTAGAAAATGACAGAATAAAATAGCATGTTAACTTAACAACATATTAAATGAAGCCAGCATAATGATATGTCGACCGAACAGTATTACTTACTGACAGAGTGAAATAACATATTAACTGAACAACATATTAAACGAAGTCAACATAATGATATGTCGACCGAACAGTATTACTTACTGACAGAATGAAATAACATATTAACTGAACAACATATTAAACGAAGTCAACATAATGATATGTCGACCGAACAGTATTACTTACTGACAGAGTGAAATAACATATTAACTGAACAACATATTAAATGAAGCCAGCATAATGATATGTCGACTCACCACCGTAAGAAAATGACATAACAAAACAACGTGTTAACTGATCAACATACTAAATGAAGTCAACATAATGATATACCGAACGAACATCGTTAGTAACTAACAGAATGAAATGACATATCAAATGAACAATATATCAAATGAAGCCAGCATAATCATAGGTCGGCTGGCTACCATTAGAAAATGACAGAATAAAATAGCATGTTAACTTAACAACATATTAAATGAAGCCAGCATAATGATATATCGACCGAACATTATTAGTTACTGACTAATTAGATAACAAGTAAACTTAACAACAAATCATTTGAAGTCAACATAATAGCATGACAACCGCTTACCAAATGTAACTGATGAAATGAAATAATATGTAAGCCCAACTTAGAGTTAATTAAAGTAGACGTAATTAGAAATAAACCGAACAAAGGGTCCATCAAACGCTTCAAAAATAATAGCTAATTGATTAAAATTATGTTAAGAGGATACTTTAATCCTAGCAGACTATTCACCATTACAATTCTACCCGACAATATCAGAGTGAACTTAACAATATGATCATTTTAAAGAAAAGACAGCTACGGCGTTCCATAGTTCTCTGTTCGTGTGCAAAATGGGGAATATTTGAAACCGGTAACATTGTCAAATAATGAAAAATATGAACAGCGGCACCTAAAAGTGTTCCAGATTTTCAAAGGGACCTGTCCACCAAAAGATCAATGTTGCCTTTCTAGTTTTGATTTTTGTGCCCAATTTCACATGAAAGTAGCAAGAGGAGTTCTTGTAGAAAATTTAAAAAAAAAATTTGATGCCAGCAATTGCAAAAAAAAAAAAAATCTCACAACATTAAGCCAGAATTTGTAGGAAAAAATAACCCCAAAAATATTCGAAACCTAAAATTCATTTTTTAGTTTAATTTATTTCAACCTATGAAATTAACAAAAAAGTAGGCCATGATCGTTCTCCGTTCGTATGCAAAATTTTGTGAAAATTGGAAACCGGTAACATTGTCAAATAAAGAAAATTATGAACAACAGCAACTTAAAGTGCACCAGTAGGGTGGTCACACTTTTTTTCCAAAAGTATTCCAGCCCCTACAAAAAATATATCAGCTTACAGAGAATATCGAGAGAAACATAAAACTGGTTGAGTTGTGAAAATCGGACATTGCGTTATGGAATAATGCTTATTCAGATTTTTACGAAGGGGAGATAATTCTGCCGAATTACATTATTGTTTATTTTTCAAAGAATTTCAACATATTATATATCATTTTCAAGGTCTGAATGAGAGGAAGTCAAAACTGCTTACGTTTCTAAAATCGGACATTTAATAAAATAGTTACGCCCCTTTGAAGTTTTACAAAGGATGAAATTATTCTACCAAACAATTTAGTTCTTCAATTTCTACCCAACAACAATAATTGTTACATTATTTCAACCCTTCCCCACACTAGACATGATTTTCACGATCATATATGAAAAGGTTTCGGAAAACATTGAGACAAAAGAAGAACATTTTGATAACCAACATGTTCTCCCTTTGCGTAAATATTTTCTGCGCTTCGTTGTGCGTATATCATTTCCGTGTCATTGCCCCCGATAAAAACAAGATTTTACGATATAAATTAATTCAAACTTTCAAGTGATCGATTATTAATATTATATCTTTGGTTCGTGAAGAAACAGCCTTTCAAAACATTGACCCAAAAGAGCACCAAACATTTGAACATGTCCATTTTGCAACCTGTAAATTCAATCTAATTTTTGACTGCTCCACCCTTTCCCGAACAAGACCTGGTAAGACCTTATTTTGACGTCCTGAACGGATTTTATTGAAAGTGAAAAGATTGAGGCGAAAGAATCTTATTCCTTTTACACTCATTCTGTCGCCTGTCACAGCTTTCGAGTTGGATGACCATAAAGTTTCACTGTTTGGGAAAGGGTTAAATGGATGTTTAAGAAGCCCATGAGAAACACCAATTTTGTAAATCCTTTGGACTCAGCACGAAGTGCTCAAGATGAGCTTTTATGGTCACTCACCGTCCGTCTGTTCGCCCATAATTCCTTGAAACACCTCCTACTCCTTAACCATTGGGCCGATTTTGACAAAACTTTACAGGAATGCTCATTGGATGACCATATTCAAAAATCGTTCGCATTTTTTTGATTCGTCAAAAAATATGGGCGTGGCAGGGCGAGGCTTATCGAACTTTGAGAAATCATGATAGCATTCTTTACAAATCAACCGTTCGGCCAATTTCAAGTAAACTTTGCAAGAATGTTCTTTGAGTCACTGTCGTCAACATGTATGAATAAATTTAGGATGAATGGAGTTTAGATAGAAATTACCGATAAATCACGGGGAATTGAAAAACACTTCCCATTGTTAAAGTCTTTGCGCTTGAATGCGCTTAGCTAAAAACACAAGATGTTTTATTATTTTAATAGATAGGATGTTGAAGAAGATATATAGGCTTTTCTAGGCTTTTCTGCCGCATAGTTCATGCCATTTGAAGCCGAGCAAAATGACCTATTTTGAATACCTAATCATCGACTCATAATTCATCGGTTCATCATATTAACATACACGGATGAATAGATCTATTTTCCCTCTTTAATTTGATATGCAATTTATGAAAATGCGTTAAGAAATGGCTGTGCTAGAGCTTTTTTATCACACACACCCACGCGTCGTTCTAAGGTAACGACCGAGTTCAAACAAAGAAACGCAGAGTTGACCCGCTTTTTCAAATAGAGATTTAACACGAAAAGAAAGTGTATAAGGTAAAAGTATTTTATCATAATAAAATATAACTATTTAGCTTTAAGTTTTTACACAGGCTGAAAATGCCGTTTGTAAATTACTCGTTTTTACATAGAATCAGATAGAGGCAGTATTTTCAAAACGAGACTGTGACCACACTAGCACCAGTTTTTCAAAGGTACCTGCCCATCAAAAGCTCAATTTTGCCTATCTAGTTTTATTTTTTGTGCCTAATTTCACATTAAAATAGCAAAAGGCTTCCTTGTAGAAAATTTGGATACCAATTTTGTTGATGCAATTGTAAGAAAGAAAACCCAAAATTATTCGAAACCTAAAAGTCAATCGTTTTTCGGTAAGTTTCAGTCTTTGTCAACCTATGAAATTGACAAGAAAGGATACTATTATTGTCGTTTGTTTGTGTGCTTTTGGTGAAATTTGGAATCCGGTACAGTTGTCAAATAATCAAAATTATGAACAGTGGCACCTTAAGGTAAGTTTGGACTCTGGGGTTACTTTTTAACCGCCCAATGAATCTTTTCTTATCTGTGCCTATGTTGTAAAGTAACATTGCCTGAACAAAAAATAAAAGAATCGGAGAAAGTTTCTAGACTCGTTTTTGTGTCAGAATGATCTGCCATTGACTAGTAAGGACCATTTTTGCAAAAGTACCTTATGTTTTAAAGTCATATAGCAAGTTGTTCTGAATAGATAATTTCAAATGTTATTTCAATTTAGAGACTTAATATATGCACAAATGTGATAAAATGATTGAAGGAAATATTTTAGATCCATTTTCTGGAAAAAAAAAGAAAATATGGGAAAAGTTGAAAAATCACATTTTCTTGGAAAATTTTGCATTTTTTTTTTTTTTTTTTTTTTTTTTTTTTTTTTTTTTTTTTTCAATTCACCGAAAAATTACCCTACGAATATTTTTTGTTTTCGGATATTTTGAAGATAATACCAAGAGCTATTTTTACACAAATATTCAGCATACCTTTCCACGAAAATAAAAAAAGATATTTGACTTTATCTTACCCTATCCTCCCTGTTTTAGCCTAATTGTGACAAAAAATATTTAAAAAAATCTAAAACTTTCTTGCAAATGTTTACATTTAGAACAACAAAATACTTCAGTTGACATTCACCATAACAATAAAGTGAAATAATAACTTGATGAATATTGTAACATGGGCATTTGGTGCCGCAGAATAAACACAAAATTTGTAAGTCACATTGCCGCTCTCCAAACTTACATTAAAGTGTCCAAGGGTTTCAAAGGCACCGGTCCATCAATTTAAGCTCAGTGTTGCCTATGTAGTTTTGATATCAGTCCCCGAAGTTAAATCAAAACAGCAAGAAGAAATCTTATAGAATATTTGATACTAAAATTGTTGAAACTAACATGCACAAATAAAATTTCTCTTTACTTAACGGACAAAAAGTTCTAGTAATGAAAACCAGCCATATATAAATAAACCCATTGGCCACATATGACTTTGCGACAGCTATTTTGTTGGCTTTGTAATTATTTTCACAATATATATTTCCATTCGTGATTTCCCTGCGTCACATATTATGACAGACATTTTCTCATTTATATATCCTCATGAAAAGGTAACTTAGGTATCTTAGGTAACCAATCCTTGCCCAAACAAGACCTGGGTTTGACGTCCCTAATAGAATAGCTTGGGAAAACATTAAGGCTAAAGGAGAAAATGCTGATGATCAGCATTTTCTCCTTTGGCCTCAATATTTTAATAGGTTTATTATTCACAAATATTACCACTATATACATACAATACATATTGTGCCATTTGTAACAGCTTTCAAATTGGACCAGCCTACATTTGCTTTTTGAGAAATGGTTTAACCCATTACCAAATGATAATTTTTGGGCCTATCCAAATTCAAAAT
The DNA here is from genome assembly GCA_963680895.1 of Fragum sueziense. Taxonomy (NCBI): domain Eukaryota; kingdom Metazoa; phylum Mollusca; class Bivalvia; order Cardiida; family Cardiidae; genus Fragum; species Fragum sueziense. The sequence goes on from OY804601.1 coordinate 31,347,325, forward strand.
GTTGCAGACGACAATTTCAAGTCATTGAAATTTCAGATTATTTTGTCTGTTTGGGTAGAAAAAATTGTGGGAAATGAAGAAATTGCTTGTCACAAGCAATTTCTTCATTTTCCACAATGTTTTCCAAAGCCTTTTCCATGCAGGTGTCAAAAGGCGTCACTGTTTGGTAATGGGTTAAGAACTAAATTGAGACTGGTGCAAGATATGCGGAGTAGTGTACTCTGTTTAACCGTTTCCTACATGTTCACAAGCCAAAGGTAATATCTACGAGTAGCGTCCTTTATGTATTCAAACTATTCTGAATACAAACGTAGATTTATGGGTTCAACCTTGGCTCGCGAAGATATATATTTCCTGTTACTCTTTCCCATACAAATCCTGATTTGACCTCCATAAAAGAAAGATCTTGGGGAACAGTCAACCAGACCACAATAGATAATCACATGATACAACAATTTCAGAAATCTTCAATAACTGTTTTAAAATATTGAATCGGTCGGCACAATTCTTTCAGCCAATCAAAAACGTCGTCAGCGGACCTGCACTCATTCGGTGGAGGTGAAAGCTTCGGTCTTTTTCGTTGAAGCATAACCAACTTTCAGCATTAATATCTCGACGACTACGCCTGATTTTTAAAAAATGTGTTGGTAGATCTAGTTAGAAAGTTTAAATCACATTCTTTAAAGAAAGAGTTTTGTTTATGAATTTTAACGATGGATTTTTTAAATAATCTGCCTCAAAGTTGGTATCCCGTAACGATAAAGACCGAGGTTGTACCCTCGATGAAAAAATGAACGTGAGGCTATGACGTCATCCCGACTGATTCTATGTGGCCAATTTGAATTCGGTTTGAAGCAGAGAAGTTGGAAAGACGTCACGCAATCGATGGAAGTGTAAAACTTTTAAATAAACTGATAAAAACGTTATTGAAGATCAACCAAATTTTTGGTTGATCTTAAATTACCTTTTTATCAGTTTTCAAAAATCAACCACGCCCAGCTTATTCCTGGTATTTTCCACCTTCTCTGCTTCAAACCAAATTCAAATTGGCCAATTTTTAACCAAAAAATATTGATGCTTTTCTGAAATTCTGAGTCATGTAATTATCCACCGTGTAGACAGTAGAAGAGAATATTTGTGACCCATCGCGCTAAAAGGGACCTTATCGGATGTGTGAAAAATATCGACCCTAGTCAGTCTGCGCAGTCCGCGCAGCCAGACTAGGGCCGACACTTTTCACTTTTATGCAATTTTCTAAATCTGGAATGTTTCCCCTATCTTACTATATGTTCATTTTTCGCATGCGAGATCTGGTTGACCTGTGGTGAGTCTGACAAGTTTGTCAAAATTTTTGGAGTTCGGATAAGGTCCCTTTTAGCGTGACGGGTCACATTTATTACCAATATTTCTCTTGTAAGATAAAAAAAAATTCTTGGCTATATTGTATACAAATCCTTACTTTATAAAAGCTGATTTCTAATTTCATTAAACCACTCACGATGAGAGCATTCCAATGAGTACCAACAAGATGGGGTTACATGAACATTTAGTGAAATATTTCATTTGGAAAAGCCATGATCACCCCCTATTAGCTGTAATTTATAACTCATTTTTATTGGAAGTTGGGTAGTAATTAATTATAAGCCTCCTATAGAATTTCATATTTTATTATACAAAGTAACAACAGGGATTTCAGAGTATAAATAATACGAATTTTGTCTTTAACATAACAAAATGTCGAACTTTTAAAGCTAAATAACATTTGCCGTCATAAAATCGTACATTTGAAACAGATCAAGTAATGCAATAATACATGTTTATGTTTTACCAAAGCTCTCCATAAATTTGTAGTCACTGATCAAAACACGGTGTACAATCACGTGACTCAGAATTTCCGATAATCTTCAATATCTCTTTTAATACTTGACCAATTTGAATTCGGTTTGAAGCAGAGATTGTGGGAAAATGCCAGGGATTAAACTGGACGTGTTGGATTTTTGAAAAATCCACTGATAAAAAAGTTATTGAAGATAAACCAAAAAATTGGTTTATCTTCAATAACTTTTTTATCAGTTAATTTTTCAAAAATCAACCACGTCCATCTAATGTGTGATGTCTGTCCATATTCTCTGCTTCAAACCAAATTCAAATCGGTGCAGTATTCACAAAATTATTGAAGATTTTCTGAAAATATTGTATCACGTGATTATCCACCGTGAAAAAACCATTGGAAAACATTGAAAGTGATAGAGAATATCCCTACATCTCAACAAAAATCTCATAAAACAAGCTGCAGTTACGGGATTTTTTATTGAAAAGTGTCAATAGACGAAACAAACCAATTTCTCATTCTGTCTCAATACCTTCCATACGAGAAAATGTTCTAATGATAAACTCTTTCCAAACAACAAAACTTCACGGTGACATAATTCAATAGCTGTTGCAGACAACAAAGTGGAGTCTGATAAATTATAGGGTATGTGTAAATATAGTATAGTCATCATTTTCTTCATTTGTCTCAATGCTTTATGTTTCATTATCCCTTTCCCAAACGACAAAATTTTAGGGTTTCCAATTTGAAAGTTTCTGCAAACATCAAAATGGATGCTGATTGAGAAAGGCTTTGTGTGAAAAAAGTAGCCTACAGAGAATATTGAGGCAAAAGGAGAAACTTCTGATTATCAGCAGTTTCTTCTTTTGTCTCAATGTTTTCTTAAGCCCATTCTCTAAGGGACAACAAAACCAGGTGTTGTTTGGGAAAGGGTTAAGCAAATCTTTACTTAATGAAAATATATCTTGTCATCTGCATCAGCTTTCAAATTGGACCAACCTTAATTAAGTGTGTGATTTGAAAAGGGTTAAAGTGGGAATAATTCAAAAAGATAATTTGATAGAATAACAGAAATAACATGCTAGATTTGACTGTTATTTTCTTTCTATTCTTTAAAGTAACTGGCCTATAAGTTATAAATGTATGAAAGCATAATTATCAGCAGCTAATCCATAGCCCTTTCCCAAACGGCAAAAAATTAGGGTGATCAACTTCAAAAACTGCCACAAATGGCAAAGTAGAAGCTATTAAAGATAGAAATTGTGTAAAATATGGTATAGAAAATATTGAGACAAAAAAAGAAACTGCTAATTATCAGCAGTTTCTTCTTTTGTTTCAATGTTTTCCCAATCCTCTTCCATTTTGGGCGTCAAAACAAGGTCTTGTTAGGGAAAGGGTTAACCCATTCTCACAAATTGATGCTTTTTGACGCCCACAAGACAAGCATTTTTTTCATTTCCCTCATGTGTTTTCCACCAAGAAAGACTAAGAAGTAACATCAGAAGTTGGAGCTAATTTGGTATAATGTAAACTTAACCCTTTCCCAAACAAGACCTTGTTTTGCTGTCCTTAATAGATGAGGTTTGGGAAAACAATGAGGCAAAAGAAGAAAGTGCTGATTGATAATCAGCTCTTTCTCATTTTGCCTCAATATTTTCTGAGCTACATGTATATTGTACAAAAATCAAAACTTGATTAACCTCAATTTTTACATCTGCAGCAGCTTTTGTGTGGGACCCCCTAAAATTTTGTTGATTGGGTAAGGGTTAAACGCACTTGAAACATCTTTGAATTAGGACAAGTCTAAAATTCTGCCGTCTGGTAATGAATGCATGAACCCTTTCCCAAACAAGCCCGGCTTTGAAATGACATAATTCTACACGATGGATAATCATGTGATGCAACAATTTCAGAAAATCTTCAATAATTTTGTTAATACGGGACCGATTTGAATTCGGTTTAAAGCAGAGAAGGCGGACAAACATCACACATTAGATGAAAGTGTTTGATTTTTGAAAAATCAACTGATAAAAAAGTTATTGAAGATAAACCAATATTTTGGTTTTTCTTCAATAACTTTTTTATCAGTTGATTTTTCAAAAATCAAACATGTCCAGCTTATTCCTGGCATTTTCCCACCTTCTCTGCTTCAAACCGCTTTCAAATTGGTCAAGTATTAAACAAGAGGCCCATGATGGCCCTAGATCGCTCACCTGAAATTTTTTGCCTTGTTGAAATAAACATTTTGACCTGTATAGCAGCAAATTAAGAATTTTGCAATAAAACCCCTTTTCCTTAGTTTTTCAAAAGAATGAAACAAAATTCAGCCTTTTCAAAAGTGTTTGCTCTTTTGCCCTTTTTCTGATGCCCCTGCACTAACAGCTTTGATATTAATCAAATTCTTATAACAACTTTGAAAGCCCTTCACCCAAAGATCATTCATGTGAAGTTTTAAGAATATTGGCCAACTACATGTAGTAAGCCAGAAGATTTTTAAAAGATTTGGCTATTTTCCCTTTTCTCATGCCGCGGCAGTCAAAGGCTTTGATGGAATCAAAGTCTCTCAAAAACTTTGAAAGCCCTTCACCCAAGGATCATTCATGGGAAGTTTCAAGAATATTGGCCAACTAGTTGAAGGCAGAAGATTTTTACAAGATTTGGCTATTTGCCCCTTTTCTCATGCCACGGCAGCCAAAGCCTTTGATGGAATCAAATTCTTTTAACAACTTTAAAATCCCTTCAGCCAAGGATCATTCATATTACGTTACAAGAATATTGGCCAACTAGTAGGGCAGAAGAAGATTTTTAAATGATTTGGCTATTTTCCCCTTTTCTTATGCCGCGGCAGCCAGAGTCTTTGATGGAATCAAATTCTTTTAACATCTTTGAAAGCCCTTCACCCAAGGATCATTCATGTGAAGTTTCAAGAATATTGGCTTGCTAATTAGGCAGAAGAAGATTTTTAAAAGATTTGGCTATTTTCCCCTTTTCTCATGCCGCGGCAGCCCAAATCTTTAATGGAATCAAAATCTTTTAACAACTTTGCAAGCCCTTCACTCAAGTATCATTCCTGTGAAGTTTCAAGAATATTGGCCAACTGGTTAGGCAGAAGAAGATTTTTAAAAGATTTGGATATTTTCCGCTTTTCTCATGCCGCGGCAGCCAAAGTCTTTGATGGAATTTAATTCTTTTAACAACTTTGAAAGCCCTTCACTCAAAGATCATTCATGTGAAGTTTCAAGAAAATTGGCCAACTGGTTAGGCAGAAGAAGATTTTTAAAAGAGTTGGCTATTTTCCCCTTTTCTCATGCCGCGGCAGCCAGAGTCTTTGATGGAATCAAATTCTTTTAACAACTTTGAAAGCCCTTCACCCAAGGATCATTCCTGCCAAGTTTCAAGAAGATTGGTCCACTGGTTCGGGAGGAGAAGATCTTTAAAGAAATTGTGGCCGGACGGACGGCCGGACGGACGGACGGACGGACGACGGACAACGACCGATCACAATACCTCACCTTGAGCACTTTGTGCTCAGGTGAGCTAAAAAGATATTGAAGATTATCGGAAATTCTGAGTCACATGATTATACACCATGTTCTAGAATGGTCTAAATAGACAATTGTTGTCAATGATGAAATAAGGGATGTCAAAGGTAGGAAATATGTGTTTCAATCATTGGAAATATTGAGGGAAATGAGAAACTGCTGGTTATCAGCACTTTCATTTTTCTTATCCTTATGTTTTCAATGCATTTCTAATGTTTTGGGAATTCTAAAGCAGGACCTGGTGTTCTTTGGGAAAGGGTTAATCTATTGCTATTTACTTCATTGCCAGACAGCAAACTTTAGGTCCAAATTCAAATATGTTGCAGGTGATAATTTCAGGTGAATGAAATTTTACATTTTTTGGTCTTTTTGGATAGAAAACATTGTCATAGATGAAGAAATTGTATGTAACAAGCAATTTCTTCATTTTCCCACAATATTTTCCATAGTATCAATATATGGGAATGGGTTAAGTTTTACATTTAATCTTTATGCATCCTACTTTTTTCTGATACAAAAATATAACAATTGTAATCAAAACAAATCTAATAATAAGACTTAATGCAGCAAGACAGAAGTTTGAGGGAAAGAGGAACAGACAGAATGACAGACAACAAAAAGTCCCCTCCTTTCCAGTCATGGTCAAAAATGTACATGTTAATGAAACAAGACGTGTTAAGGTGTGTGTTGTTGAAATCACAGTGCCTTTTTAAACTTCTACCAGACAACACAATTTTAGATTGGTCCAATATCAAAGATGTTGCAGAAAACAATTTCAAGTGAATGGATTTTACATTATTAGGCTTGATGAGTGAAAAATATTGTAGAAAATTAAGATATTGCTAGTCAAACGCAATTTCTTCATTTCCACGCAATTTCTTCATTTCCACAATGTTTTCCGAAGACTTTATCTTTTGGGGAGTCAAAAAAAGTCATTGTGAGGAACAGATTAATTAACAACAGGGATTTTTAGCATTTTGTTATCCTTCAGGACTATGAATATAAGAACTAGGTATTTTACTCAATTATCAATATGAACTATAAAGAATGCTCAAATTCCCTGTCCTTTTAATAGATGATAGACTATATCTAGGACTTCTAAACTATAATCTGATCTTCCCAAATGAAAAATCTTGCATAGTGCAATAAATTTCCCTTTACAAAATTATTTAGGTATTGCAGATGAAAAAATAAGTTAGATATTAAGAATATCATAGTATTTCAACACCACAATATAGAAAATATTTTTGGAGAGAAAAGATAGACAGACAAATGGAATAAAACAATGTAATGTCCAAAATCTATTGATATAATGGGCATCAAAATGATGATGTCATAAAAATCTCATTAACATAATGATAAACTAAAGCTATCACTAAATGTGATCATACCAAACCTGACTGAGGCCACTGCCTTGTTACAAAACAGATTAAGGTATAATACCCATAATGTGGCCATTTTCAGATTAATGAGACATCGGCTATTTTCAAGGCTATTTTCCAGCGATGTCGTTACATATCCGAACCTATATTTGGACCATCGCCCAATGTTTTCGATCGAGCATGAATAATTCCGACGTCTTGGGAATCTCATTAGGGGTGGACTACCTTAGCAATGATTGAATACTAAGAGCCATATCTCTGTCAAAAACAAAAAAAAACTGAAGCAAAAAACAAATTTCCTTATCTCCTTTCGGCAGTGAATCTACCCTCCAAGTTTGAATAGAATATTGTCAGTGTTTTTTTTTAAACAAAGTGCTGACAAAATTGCCACAGACCGACAAGCTGGTTCCAATACAGATCTACCCTCCCTTAGAATTTAGGGTGGTATAAAAACATGATATTGCCTTATAGTTCATAAATAACAAGTACAATTCAAGTAACATTCTTATTTAACAAGGTCAAAACTAACATATACACATATTGAATGTATAACATATATCTACTTATTTACAAAAACACATCAATAAAAATACTCCCTAACAAAAAAGCCTAAGCCCCCTTTCCCAAACAAGACTTGGCTTTGACAACCCTAAATAATGCCAGTATAGCTTTTCCCCTATGAATTTATATGCTATGGATTGTAGATTTTATATTTTCAGGCACATATTATTTTGTTGTCTACAAAAAATTCCAGTTAGGAAAACCCTAAAATTATGTTGCTTGGGGAAGGGTTAAAAGCATCATATCTACATACCCATTATAATCATTAATTGTTGAAAGCACAATGTTATACACAACTATTTCTCCTGACAAAATATCAGGCCAAATATTAGACCAGAAAAATTGGAAAGGAATTAATGATTTTCCTTTTTTGCATACCGAGTCTCTTACCCCCAAAAGACTGGTTTTGACGTCTCTAAAAGGTTTGCGAAAACATTGAGACAAAAGAAGAAACTGCTGATAACCAGCAATTTCTCCTTTTGTCTCAATATTTTCTGTGCAATATTTTACACAAATCTCATCTTTGTCAACACATTTTTTATAGCAGCTTTCAAATAGGACCACCCTAGGATTTGGCTGTTTGGGAAAGGGTTAAAATAGAGACTGATGGGAGCGTGAAGGTGCTTATTTTGTTCCTGTTTCGAAGCTGCCGAAATACAGAATAAGTTTAATCTACTGAGATTGCAACAAAAGTGGGACTCTATTCTGACATTGTACAGGGCAATATCACTGTAAAAGCATACAATTTTTTAAGCATTCGTGACCCATCATGTTAAAATGGACCTTATGAAAAGTCCATAAATCCAAATTTTGAGAAACACAACAATGATGTATTTAGAAAATGTTAATGAATATATCATCGCTTTTCAACGAAAACCTTGTAACTGCAGCTTGTTTTAAGCTGCAGTTACGGGGTTTTCGTTGAAAAGCAGCAATACATCAAGGTTGGAAAATCTATATAAAGAAAATTAGATCTCCCATTTAGTCATATGTTTTGATCCTAGTCAATCTGAGCAGTCTGCTTGTTTGGTAAAGGGTTAACCCCCATGCGCGGATCCAGAGGGGGGTCAGGGGGTCATGACCCCCCCTGGAATTGGCTGAAAATTAAATTTTGATTATATAACTTCTTCATAAAAGCCATCATTTGGGCTTTGACCCCCCCTGGAAAAAAAATTCTGGATCGGCCCTTGTACCAAACAAGATCGGGTTTTGACGTCCCATATAGAAAAGGCTTGGGAAAACATTGAAACAAAAGAAGAAACTGCTGATAACCAGCAGTTTCTCCTTTTGTCTCAATATTTTCTTTGCCATATTTTACACAAATCCATCTTCAATAACATCCATTTTGTCATTTGTGGCAGTTTTTGAGGTGCATCCTAAAATTTTGTTGTTTGGGAAAGGGTTAATATGCTACTTTTCACACTTCCAAGAAGGTCCCTTTTAGCATGTTGGGTCAGATTCTCAATAGTTTTGCACAAAACCATCTATTCAACAATGAAACTTTAACAAGTGAACATATAAATTCTATCTGTAGACATCTTCAACTCATCGTTCTGTTCTGTTCAAATGTGATAAAAATATGTGCTTCGATACTGAAAATAGAAAACATGCAAAGATTTCATCTTTACTAAAACAATTTATTAACATTGGTGAAATTTCTCCTTTTGTCTCAATATTTTCTGGGCTACATTGGACATAATATTTGCTTTATCAAAATCCATTTTGTACTCCTCAGCAGCTTCCAAATTACAAATTACAAATTGGAACAGTCTCAGATTTTCCTTTTAGGAAAGAGTTAATCCTTTTCACGCTGTTTGAATCATTTTCCTGTTGTGACCAAAGCTTTGGCAGTCAGTATAGACTAAGATCAGCCTGCATAGACATGCAGTCTGATCTTAGCCTATACTGTCTGTCGTATACTGACTCAATGTGGCAAGAACTTGAGATAAACTTGTTGAAATGTCTCTTAACCCATTACCAAACAACAAAATGTTAGGGTGGTTCAAATTCAAAGACGCTGCAGGCAACAATTTCAAGTGAAAAAAATTTAAAATTGTAATGTCTTTTTGGGTAGAAAACATTGTGGGAAATGAAGAAATTGCTTGTCACAAGCAATTTCTTCATTTTCCACAATGTTTTCCAAAGCCATTATCTTGTTGGAGTCAAAAAGAGTCATTGTGTGGTAATGGGTTAAAGTGGAAATTTGTTTGAAAGTAAATTTAAAGTCAGCATACAAGAGTTAATAAGAAAACATATCCAATTTAACTTACAATGCTGACATCTGGAACCATAATGTGTTGGCGGACATTTACACCTGCCCCTCCGACATCGCCCGCCATTTAAACATCTATTTGAACACCGACTGTGCTTTTTCTCGGAACAGTTTTTACCCGTGTATGGGTGTATGCACTCACACTTGCCCGGGCTCACACATTTAGCCCGTGAACCACACCCGTCAGGGCACACCGCTGAAATGACAGAGGAAATATTTAGAGCTTTTCTCAAAGTGCAATGCAGCAAGATACATTGTGTTTGTGTAATATCAATATCGCAATTAAGCCCACTCAATTTTGTCTTACATGCATGCTCAAAATGACATCAACTTTGACATCGCGGGGTATCTAGTTAGTGTCGTAGTGCAATTAGAAATCACAGACATAATTATATGTCTGTTCGGTGCTTCTGTTTCTTTAACATTTTTAATTAAGATTATTCACATGATTGTGTTCTACTGATAAGCTTTTTATGTGGATATATATTTTTCATTTCTCCAATTCCATAAATAACAGATTTTGCTTCAAAAATACAACTTCAGAATTTTCTGACATTTTCCCTCAATAACGCCTTTATGGGAAAATATTACCCTTAACCCTTTCCCAAACAAGACCTGGTTTTGACGTCCCTGATAGAAAAGGCTTGGGAAAACATTGAAACAAAAGAAGAAACTGCTGATAACCAGCAGTTTCTCCTTTTGTCTCAATATTTTCCATGCTATATTTTACACAAATCCTATCATAAATAACATCTATTTTGTCATTTGTGGCAGTTTTTGAAGTGGATCACCGTAAAATTTTGTCGTTTGTGAATGGGTTAAGATGACGTCGAAAAATGACATTATTGTGTGTACTCACCATTTTGGCACATGGCCCCTTTATAGCCTACGGGGCACATACACACATTATACCCCACACACTGACCCCCATTTTCACACCCTAGGGAGCAGTGGTTCTTCATGGGTCTTGACATCCCTGTAAAATACAAATTAACATAATACTTTCATGTATATAACACCATCTTTACAGTATTTCAGTCATATTGTGGCAACAGGAGCATTGAACAATGGACCTCATCTAAATCTACATGTTTTGCACAGCATTCACACTTAACCCTTTCCCAAACAAGACCTGATTTTGACGTCCTTAATAGAAGAGGCTAGGGAAAACATTGAGGCAAAAGAAGAAAGTGCTGATGATAATCAGCACTTTCTCCTTTTCCCTCAATGTTTTCTGTGCTATATTATTCACAAATTGTACCTTTAATAACATCCATTTTGTTGTCTGCAGAAGATTTCGAATAGGAACACCCTAAAATTTTGTTGTTTAGGAAAGGGTTAAATATTATAGCGGATTTATGTTGTTTCTCTCACCAGTGCTAGCACAATATCCATTCACAGCCAACATCGACTAATCCTACTATTTGTGGAAAACAAATGTTGGATATAGCCACGGAAAGGGCTGGACTTTGTGACTCTTTACCAACTACCCTATGGCAGCAGTCCTTTACAAGTACAAAAGTATGGCATAGTCATACATTATGAGACTTAGGAGGCCAAATCAAACTGGTACTCTCAGTAAATGTTATTTTATAACCTTACCCGCAATTTGATAGCAAAGCGATACAAGAATTATTTATTATTGCTGTATGTCAATTTCATACAATTATGGAAGTTACAAAATCCCAAAGGCAGATAATTCTTCTATCATATTACAGAGGGAGTTGATACTTCTTTGGCTTTTGCATCTAAAATTGTTTGAGAAAGGATTAACCCTTTTCTAAACAAGAAATGATTTTGGCATCCTTTACAAATCAAGTTTGGGAAAACATTGAGGCTACAAAGGAGAAAATGCTGATTACTAGTGTTTTCTTTTATTCCTCAATATTTACTTTTACATCTTCTACACTAATTCTATCTTTATCAACATCCATTTTGTCACATAAAGTAGCTTCCAAATTTGAGCAGTCTAAATTTTGCCCTCTGGTAATTGGTTAACCCTATCCCAAACAGGACCTGGTTTTGACGTCCCTAACAGAAAAAGGCTTGGGAAAAAATTGAAACAAAAGAAGAAACTGCATAACCAGCAGTTTCTCCTTTTGTCTCAACATTTTCCGTGCCATATTTTACACATATCCAACCTTGATTGACATCCATCTTGTCATCTGTTGCAGCTTTTAAATTGGAACACCATACTTTTTTGTGGTTTGGGAAAGGGTTAAAGTGTGCATAAAAGTCTAGTGATGATAAGATGATGATGTTTGTAAACATAATTGTGCATTGAGCAATTGAATGAATGGGGTTTAACACCATCTGAACAGTATTTCAGTCATATTGTGGCAGCTGGAAAATTCTGTCGTTTGTGAAAGGCTTAAATTTGCTTACTGAGGGGAATGCATCTAAAATTCCTTACCATGAGGTTTTGAGGTTTTTCTTGCACGTTTACAACACAGAACACCCGTAGTTTTACTGTCGGAATATGAACAGCTATCTTGTTTTGGAATTTCATCTCTCTTTTGGAAAACGTCTATGCGTCCGTATGATATGCATGACGGTCTGGAGTAACGGATACGCCCACAGTTTCTACCAATACCCGCCAGCTTGCCCCGACCAGGCCGACATCTGAAGTGAATAATACAGAGATTCAGATAAGAGGGGGTAAAGGGGGTAGTGCAAATTTGTTATTTTGTTATCCAAATCCTATGTTGTGAGTACTAATTGGCTTTGAAAAAATTCAAAGATGTTGCAAGTGAAATTTCTTTTTACCTTTTTTGGTCTCACAAGCTATTTCTTCATTTTCAACAATATTTTCAAAAGCCATTATCTTGCTTCAAAAGGGCTTCAAAAGGCGTCATTGTGGGACATTCCAAAGAAATGGGAGATAATAACGTAGAAAATGTCCCTACTGTGAAAACCAAGAGTTATTTCCCTTTGATAATATGCAAAATAAAATGTCTCAAACTTGAGTTTAGCTGAGTGCTAATGTATACGGGTTAATGTTATAATTTCATTGTACTCGGAATTAATAAGGATAATCTCCTGAGTTTGGCAAGGTTAATGTCAATATTCATTGTGAACAAGAGCCGTCAGAGACGGACAATGCTCCCCGAATAAGGCATTGTCACAATAAATATATGCCATGCAGAGCTAACATAAAGCTAACAAATGTTAAGCCCCCTTTTTGCATGACATAATTATTATACCCAAATGTCACATAGTTTATTGTCAACGGCATCTGATTTACTATTCAAATATGAAATTTCATCAAATTCTGACCATTAGACTAGGAGAAATTAGACAAAAACTGTATTTTACCTTAAGTCCCCTTTTCCCATGACGAGGCCTCAAATCCAAAAACCGGGAAAAGTACATCGGCATTATGTCATAGGGAGTTCACATGGTAAGTTTCATTTGATTTGGCCCAAGGGTTATGGAGAAATCACTTTGGACGGACGGACGGACGGACAGACGGACGGACGGACGGAATGACGGACGGACGGACGGGACAGACAAAGCGGCGACTATATGCTCTCCCTTCGGGGAGCATAAAAAGAGTCTTACCTTGTACATTTACCCCTTTTATTATTTGCAGCATTGTAAGCGTAACATCCCTTCATATCGAGGATATCTAACCAACTCAGATCTTTAAGCCGATCTTCGTCATCACTGCTACACACTCGCCAGCCAGGACGACATAATGTACGGCCATGCTTGATGTGACCTTTCCAACGACCTGAAAATAAAGAGGAATATTGTACCTTTTCGGCAAAAACCTCCTACATGCAGCTTCATTTACACTTTTCGACAAAAACCTCGTAACTGCAGCTTGTTTTAAGCTGCAGTTACGAGGTTTTTGTTGAAAAGCAGTAAAATACAAGATAGGAGTGAAGGTAGCCACATAGGTGAGAAGCAAGCTCAAATTAACCTATTCCCCACAATGACTCTTTTTGACGCCCTACAAAATAATGGCTAACCAACTCAGATCTTTTAGCCGATCTTCGTCATCACTGCTGCACACTCTCCAGCCAGGACGACATAGTGTACGACCATGCTTGATGTGACCTTTCCAACGACCTGAAAATAAAGTAGATCATCAAGATAGGTGCAGAGGTAGTTTTGTAGGTTTGAAGCTTGGTCCCAATTAACCCATTCCCATAATTATAATGATTTTTTTTGACTCCCTACAAGATAAAGCCTTTAGAAAACATTGAGAAAAATGAATTGAAAACCTTTGCAAACAAACTAAAATTAATGTTACTATGTTACTGAACATTGATAGAAAATGCTGATTATCATGGTTTTCTTTCAATGTTTTCCCAAAAAATTTCTACCAGGAAAGTTAAAGCAAGTTCAACTGTTATAAGAATATGCTAACATCTTTATCAAAGGCTAATACCTGGGTTAATGCAAAACAATTGTACAAAAAATAATAAGTTCTACATTTACACTAGTTATGCAATAACATTTTGAACAATATTTTCCTATTCATCCATTGTAAAATTCTTCATGCAAGATCACTGATGATGCAGTAAGATAATCAAATCATTATCATATATCATAAAAGAAATGGTGTAAAAATACAATTGATATGTAAGGAACTTAATATTTTAATGTGGCAGGGAATGTCAAAATAGTACTAAGTGTAACTCATTAATCCTTCCCCAAACAAGACCTGGTTTTGATGTCCCTAATAGAAAAGGTTTGGGAAAACATTGAAACAAAAGAAGAAACTGCTGATAACCAGCAGTTTCTCCTTTTGTCTCAATATTTTCTGTGCCATATTTTACACAAATCCTATCTTTAATAACATCCATTTTGTCATTTGTGACAGTTTTTGAAGTGGATTACTCTAAAATTTTGTCATTTGGGAAAGGGTTAAACCTTCCCCAAACAGCAAAAATTTTGGGTGGTCCAATTTGAAAGAAGTTGCAGATGATGGATGGTGATAGAGTCAGAGTATGTGCACAATATATCACAGAAAATAATGAGACAAAAGGAGAAATGCTGATTATCTTATATTTCTGTTTTTCCCAAGCCTTTTCAAAGTTAGAAACATCAAAACCAAGTATTTTTAGGGAAGAATTAAGCAAGCCCATTTTCATATAACCCAACCCATGCATAAATAAAAGTGCCATTAAAGAATATATCACTTGTTAGAGAAAACGCATAAAATGTTAATTTTTCACTTTTTCTGTCCATAAATTTTAGTTGAGGCAGATTTACAGATTTGATACTTGCCTTTAAGCATAAATCATATCTCTTACTAACACATTTAAACAATTAAAGGTGCAGTGAACTTTGAAGTTTGTCTTTACTTTATATTTTCTTTCTAAATATCAGAATTTTGTTTAAGTTAATGCATAATCATGGTAACATAACAAGATGTGTTTGTGAAACACAAATGCCCCCGAAATGGCCATACTTTTTTTCAACTTTGTGAACACTTGCTTGTACCAGCACAAGCTTGTAAATCTATAATTTTATGAACAGACAGACCTTCTGCAGATCTGTATTCAAAGCTGAACAAAAGAAAGACAGACAGATAAACATACAAATTGATTCCTACATATTCCCCCAGAACACAATTGCTACAATTTAAATGTTAGTATTTAGACTCACCAGCACAGGCATGTATATCTTTATGAATAGACAGACCTTCTGTGGACCCATCTTCACAGCTGACCAGGAGGACAGACAGATGGACAGACAAATTGATTCTTAACCCTTTCCCAAACAACAAATTTCAAGGGTGTGCCAATTCAAAAGCTGCTGCAGACAACAAATGTCATAGAGATAAAGAGAGGAATTATGTACAAAACAAGAGCTGTCACTGTAAGATGACAATGCCCCCGACAACGCTTTGATTTTAAATTATGGCCAATCTATGTTCAAGGTCAAGGTCATCCAGGGGTCAAGGTCACCAAAGTATGTGCCTACAGAAAGGTAATGTACCAAGGAATGTTGTGGTAAAGTATGAAGCGAATATGTTAAGTAATAAGGAAGTTATGGCCAATGTTAAAGTTTTTGGACGGAATGACGGACAGACGGACGGACGGACGGACAAGTCAAATTTATGATGCCTCCCTATCGGGGGCATAAAAATTAAAGAAAATATTGAGGCAAAAGGAGAAACTGCTGGTTATCAGCAGTTTCTTCTTTTGTCTAAATGTTTTCCAAAGCAATTTCTATCAGGGACGTCAAAACCAGGTCTTGGTTCGGAAAGTGTTAAATACCCTCCTCAAATATAGAAGTTATTCAATACTCACCAGCACAAGCATGTATATCTTTATGAATGGACAGACCTGCTGTGGACCCATCTTCACAGCTGACCAGGAGGACATTCAGATGGACAGACAAATTGATTCCTACACATCACCCATAATACTATTTCTACAATAAAAGTTATTTAATACCCAACAGCACAAGCATGTACATCTTTATGAATGGACAGACCTGCTGTGGACCCATCTTCACAGCTGACCAGGAGGACAGACAGATGGACAGACAAATTGAATCCTTTATACCCCAAATACTATTTATACTGTAGAAGTTCTTTAATACTCACCAGCACAAGCATGTATATCTTTATGGATGGACAGACCTTCTGTAGACCCATCTTCACAGCTGACCAGGAGGACAGACAGATGGACAGATAAATTGAATCCTTTATACCCCCAATATTATTTATACTGTAGAAGTTCTTTAATACTCACCAGCACAAGCATGTATATCTTTATGGATGGACAGACCTTCTGTGGACCCATCTTCACAGCTGACCAGGAGGACAGACAGATGGACAGACAAATTGATTCTTAACCCTTTCCCAAACAACAAATTTCAAGGGTGTGCCAATTCAAAAGCTGCTGCAGACAACAAATGTCATAGAGATAAAGAGAGGAATTATGTACAAAACAAGAGCTGTCACTGTAAGATGACAATGCCCCCGACAACGCTTTGATTTTAAATTATGGCCAATCTATGTTCAAGGTCAAGGTCATCCAGGGGTCAAGGTCACCAAAGTATGTGCCTACAGAAAGGTAATGTACCAAGGAATGTTGTGGTAAAGTATGAAGCGAATATGTTAAGTAATAAGGAAGTTATGGCCAATGTTAAAGTTTTTGGACGGAATGACGGACAGACGGACGGACGGACGGACAAGTCAAATTTATGATGCCTCCCTATCGGGGGCATAAAAATTAAAGAAAATATTGAGGCAAAAGGAGAAACTGCTGGTTATCAGCAGTTTCTTCTTTTGTCTAAATGTTTTCCAAAGCAATTTCTATCAGGGACGTCAAAACCAGGTCTTGGTTCGGAAAGTGTTAAATACCCTCCTCAAATATAGAAGTTATTCAATACTCACCAGCACAAGCATGTATATCTTTATGAATGGACAGACCTGCTGTGGACCCATCTTCACAGCTGACCAGGAGGACATTCAGATGGACAGACAAATTGATTCCTACACATCACCCATAATACTATTTCTACAATAAAAGTTATTTAATACCCAACAGCACAAGCATGTATATCTTTATGGATGGACAGACCTGCTGTGGACCCATCTTCACAGCCTGACCAAAAGGACAGACAGATGGACAGATAAATTGAATCCTTTATACCCCCAATATTATTTATACTGTAGAAGTTCTTTAATACTCACCAGCACAAGCATGTATATCTTTATGGATGGACAGACCCTCTGTGGACCCATCTTCACAGCCTGAATCATGCTCTGTAATAGAAAATAGAGAACATAATATCGTAACTTTTCTTGTAAATCTTCTTCTAAAAATGTGTAACTACAGCTTGCTAAATTTAGACCTTTCCCAAAGTTCAAAATCTGAAACTGCAGGTCAAATATGAAAGATATTTCAGCAGACACAAACACTGCTGATAAAGATATGATTGGTCTATTATGCACCATGCAAGATATCATGGAAAAGGAGAAACCTCTATCTGTAGTCTGATTTTAATTAATTTTCATATAGAAATTCACTCAAAGTTTGTAATACTGGGAAAATGAACACACACCTTTGTATGGTAGAACCACCTAAACAGAAATCCAGGATCCTCCGCAGAAAGCTGTACATAATCTGTACATCTATTGACAATTGTTCAATAATAAGTATCAAATTCAGCCTTACCTTTGACAAGGACTTTGGTATGAGCTATATCTATTCCTTCTTCATTAATAACTTCACAACTGTAATGCCCAGAATCGGATCTTTTGGATAGTGTCACAATTACATTTCCTTAAGCAGGTAGTAAAGAACTAGATCAGCCTGCACATACATGCATGCTGATCTTATTCTATACTACATGCTTGTTTAAATCATCAATCATGACAAGGGTCATTTCAACAATTTCAGTCTTACCTTTAACAAGGACTTTAGTATGAGCTATATCTATTCCTTCTTCATTAATAACTTCACAACTGTAATGTCCAGAATCAGATCTTTTAGCTAATGTCACCAGTAAATCTCCTGAAAGAAAAATTTCACAAAATTATGAAAATATTTTTATGTTTGTGTTTGACTCGGGAGTCATTCGTAAATGGGAAAGTTGGAACATCAAAACTAAGATTCTCAAGTCATTTGTCTTTTGCAATTGTTTCCATTTCAACAAGACCAATCAGCAATTTTTTTTCTTTCGCTACCATTGCTTTCCATGCTAGTATAAGATGCAAGTTTTGTGCATTTACAGACATGGCGAAGAAGCAGCAATCTTTGTCAGACATTCGGTCTGACAGTACTGAGTAATCTGTCAGACCGTATAAACTTTTGTCAGACCGAACTATAATTCCCTATCTAAGAGATCAAAATTTGTGTCAGACAGTTGGACTGACAGTAGCCAAAAATCATCAGACCATGTGAATTTTCATCAGACATGTCTGCCGGTCCGACGGTCTTCGCCATGACTGCATTTAGTAATAAAGGTGTTTTTTATTCATATCATTTTTTTAAGTAGGCCTAAATATTCCCAATGTCTTATGAAAGGTCAATTCTTTCTCAAACTAGACCCCATGGTTTTGGTGTCCTCATAGAAAGGCTTGTGAAAATATTGAGGCTAATGAAGAAAATGCTGATAATCAGCATTTGGTCCTTTTTCCTCCATATTGTCTGTGCCATATCACACACAAATTCCTTCTTTGTCAACACCTATTTTGCTATCTGTAGCAGTTTTCAAATTGGACAAGTTTAAATTTGTGTTGTTTTAAAGAAGGTTATAAAAGCTCTAAAACTTTACCTGATTCCAGTACAGAAATTCTGGAGTTGCTGTAGGGTTTTGCTATTGCTATTTTAGCCCCATCTTTGTACCATTGTACCCTAGGTTGTGGACTGCCAGCAGCTTGACAAGACAACATAAATATGTCAGCCTAAACTCAACGTTTTCCAAAACAAGAATTAGTGTTTGTTTTCTAATATAAAAGGCTTGGGAAAACATTATGGCAAAAGAAGAAAATGCTTATAATCAGCATTTTCTCCTTTTGCCTCAATATTTTCTTGGCTACATTACACAAAATTTCAATCTTTATCAACATCCATTTTGTCGTCTGCAGCAGCTTTTGAAATAGACCTGCCTAAAATTTTGTCATTTGGGAAAGGGTTAAAGCAAATATATACCTGATTCTAAAACAGAGATTCTGGAGTTGCTGTATGGTTTTGCTGTTGCTATTTTAGCCCCATCTTTGTACCATTGTACCCTAGGTTGTGGGCTGCCTGTGGCTTGACATGACAACATAAATATGTGACCAACATTTACATCAAGTCTCTCTGGTGGGGGAACTACTATATGAGGTCTTTTGGCTGAAAGTACAATTAATAATTGTTTTGATTTCATACAAATTCTGAAAGATTATTGTACCCTAGGTTGTGGACTGCCTGTGGCTTGACAAGACAACATAAATATGTGGCCAACATTTACATCTAATCTCTCTGGTGGGGGAACTACTATATGAGGTCTTTTGGCTGAAAGTGAAATTAATAACCACTCATTTTTTGTGATCAAGAAATCAAAATGTTTATTTTCTTAGTATGATTGGTTTGTCCAAGTAAGGAACCAACTAATATCAGTTATGATCAAGAAAGCATTTACCCTTTTCTCAAACAAGAATTGGTTTTGCCGTCTCTACTATGAAACTGGCTTTGGAAAACATTGAGACAAAAGTAAATGCTGTTAATCATCATATTCTTCTTGAGTTCCAATATTTTCCAGGGCTGTATTGTACACAATTCACAATACACAATGTTTATCAATCCCTATACTGTCGTCTTGAACAGCAGCTTTGAACTAGGACCATCTTATTTTTGCCATTTGGGGAAGGATTAAAATCCTTGCTCTAAATGTTACATATGTTTTGGGCAGATTTGTAGCTAAATAATTACAGATTAGAAGAAAAACTTTCCTGGAAACTGCGGTAACATCAAATAGTTGGAGAAATAACATGATGGTAACAAACAGTGTACTGTAATTATTGCCTACTAGCATTGATGTAACACTTTCCAAAACCACAAAATTTGGGCTGTACAAAATTCAAAGTTGTTGCAGAAAAAATAAATCATGTTCCAAAAAGCTGGATTATTGAACATCATATCATAAAAAGCATTGAGTGAAAAAAATGCTGATATTCAGCATTTTCTTCTTTTACCTCTATGCTTTCAACAGCCTTCACACCTGGAGATCTGAAACACAGGCCTTGTTTGAAAAGGGTTAACCTCAACTATTGCTAAGCAATACAATCAATAATTATTATTCCTATTTTATCTATAAAACAATGGCTTTCAAGTTTATTTGGTTAACAATAAGAAAATTAATGAACTTCATCAGTGTTTTTCCTGTCAATGTTTGTTTTGCTGTAAAAATGGTGTAACAGATACATTTCATAATGGATTATAAAAGAGATCAGAGGGGTTCATATTAAATGGAGCATTTAAATTGTTTCCAAGCAATAATATTCTTAATATTCTATGTTTTTTATTATTTGCATAGAAAACTAAACCAAATCCTTGCACATCCCTCCATATTTTCTTACATGCCCCTGTGAAAAGTTTATTTAAGTTCAAGAACTGTTCTAGAACATTAAATGGCACTTCTAGAACTGTTCTAGAACTTTTTTCGCAGGGGTGGTCTCAAAAACAACAAGAGCTAATAATGATGTAGTGAAGCTTGAAAGCGCAAAGAGCTGTGTATGTAGAGAGAACATGGGTTCAATGACAGATAAAAACAACATGGACAAGTCCAGCACAGTTATCAGAAAAAAGTAAAAATTGAAAGAATTTTAGCATTTTCCTCACATATTTTTTTTTTTCTTTTTTTTCTTTTTTTGCAGTTTAGTCAGTTAAAAATTCAAAAAGTTTATCGTTCATGCATTGATAATGGTTATAATACTATGCCTTCAAGTTGTACCCAACAATTTTGCATGCAAACAGATCTACAATTTAAATAATTTCTCTCTCTGAATCTTTCATAAAATCATCTATGCTTCACTTAAGGACCACCCTTCAAGCTCTTTTATTTTCTTTTTTGAGGAAACAGTAAGGTCTTGCCATACTTGACATATTAGAATCTAACAAAGTGATGAAATTATTAAAAAATTGTCTTAGGTATCAAAGAAATGATTAACCAATTCCCACAAAGTGACCCTTTTTGAACCCACATCGGGAAGAAAAATGCTTTGAAAACATCGTGGAAAAATGGAGAAAAAAATTGCTTGTTACAAAATGGAAAGATTTTTAAAATTTCAACTACTTGAAATCATCGTCTGCATTACCAGTACCCTTTTTGACCCCAACAACCAGAAGAAAAATGCTTTGAAAGACATGTGGAAAAAAGGGGAAAAAATGCTTGTTACAAAATTAAAAATTTCACCTTCTTAAATTATCTTCTGTATAACACCTTTAAATCAAATTGAAACACTCAGGCCAAAGTTATCAATGGTTTCCTCACATGTTTCTATTCAGGAAGAAAACCAACTTTCCAAAACAATACTTCATTCTGACTAATTTAAAAAACATTGAGGGTAAAGCAATATGTATGCAATTGATAGACAAAGGTCAACAAATAAAATTGAGAGTTTTTGTAGCATTCCTATCCCATTGAACCCTAACCTCCTTTTTACTTATGAACCTGACATATCAAGCTTCAAGCGTTGTGGTGGGGCCTATTATAATAAATTATTATAAGACAGGAAATCTGTTCATCTGTTTTCAAAAACCAGATTAAAATAATTTCATGCACTCATAACAGCATGCCTTACCTATAATCCCATTCACTTTTCATTTTGAACCCATGAGTTGATGCACACACCTTAACCCTGTCGCACACTTTGACGCTTTTGGACGCCCCACAAAATAAAAGCTTTGGAAAACATTGTGGAAAATGAAGAAATTGCTTGTGTTAAGCAATTTCTTCATTTCCCACAATGTTTTCTACCAAGAAAGACCAAAAAATGTTAAATTTTGTTCAATGGAAATTGTCGTCTGCGACACCTATGAGTTTGGACTAGGCTAAAATGTTGTTGTTTGGTAACGGGTTAACCCTTTCCAAAACAAGCCCTGATCTTAATGACATTTTCTCAATATTTCTAAATGTTTATATCGTAGTTATGGAATCAGTTCAATTGAGATAAATGAAATGACCACTGAAAACAAGGTTTGGTCAACATTGCTAGACTTTTACCCTATTGCAAAAATCTTTGCCATTTATCTACCTTTTTAAAAAGAATGATTATGACATTTCAAATCCTTTCTAGATCCTATAACTCATCATCCTTACAATTTTGGTCATCATCAATCATGGTCTATGAAGAAATATTACATCAGACAAAATCTCGGACATATTTGCAAATCCAAACGAATAAAGCTTTTTTTATAGAAGTCAAACAGAGGCAAAAGAAATTTAATGAGCATTTCTACTTTCTATTATCACACAAAGCAATTCAAGCAAGAGTAAGAAGCTAATAATTGATAGGAGTGTTGCATATGCCACTATTCGTTTATTGTTTCTAATCAATGACCTTATGTTGTTGATCTTAAAGTGCAATTCAATAAATGCATTAAATTATGGCTAAAATCTCATGTTACATAAATCTCTTCCAGAAAACTGCACTAAATGTTTACATCAAAATGTATGCAGTATGTGTGGCCAAAAATAATTCAATAAAACTTCAACAGGATATGAATGGCGTAGGCTCGTAAAACAAAAAGAACTTTTAAAGTTCAGCTGACCGCTACATAATTTACATGCTTGTCAATCACTTTTCCTCTACAAAAATGCTGAATATTAATGTTTACAATGCTCACAACAGAAAATAAGTTTCTCTATTTCTGTCATTGTTTTTTCATGCTGTAGCATGCAAATTTCCAACTTTTTTTATATGTATTGTAATCTACAACACCTATAAAGTTAGAGATGGAAACATCAATCTCGACTGAGCAGTCTACAGGCCTCACCCTTTAATAAGGCATGTACACATAATCAAAGCAAGATAATAATGATGACCATGACAAAGATGATGATGACAATGATGATGATGATGATGATGACTTACCAGATTGTTTACAACACAGCACTCCTGTCATATATGATTGTTGTTTACACGCCATATTTAGACTGATATGTGAATCTACACAGCAGCTAGAATCTATACGTCCACCCGTGATACACGATGTCTGTCCCTTGTTCTGATGTGGACAACCTCGACCTACCCCAGCCATGTCATCCTGAAAGGAAATGACATCAGTAAACATTACCCATCATGCTAAAAGGGGCTTTCTTGGAAGTATGAAAAGTATCTACCCTAGCCAGTCTTCACAGTCCGCGCTGACTGACTCTAATATAAATTTTCCGAATCTCATTTTTCCAATGCTATGTCTGGTTGATGTCTACAAAGCTGATTCCATTTCTAAATATTTGTCTCCACAGACATTCAATAAGGTTCCTTTTAGAATAACAGGTCACATATAAGTAACAAAAATTAAGGGGAAAAAATTTTCTCCCTCGCCTTCCATGTATAAAGTAAGGAGCACAGTTACAAACTTTAACCATTTACAACACAAGCATTGTGCTGTGACATAAGAAGTATTTTTGTTGTAACTCCATTCAATTCATTTGCTTAAAATTTGTGAAGTAGGTAGCAGACAGTACTCAAACACCATTGCTAATGTCTTCTGTAATGACAAGGGTATATAAAGAAAATAATCTGACACCATTGGTATGCATCCTGTTAATAAGGCACCATTATCCAATTATGAAAACCCAGGATCTACGAGCTTTTTTGTCTGCTGCCAGGTAGTTTCATGAGCTCTTTGGTTAAAGAGACAATCTAAAGCTATCAACCCAGAAAAAATTCAGATATAAGCTCTTTTCCAAACAACCCTGCTTTTTGAGATCGAAATTTTAAGAGAACGCTTGAGAAACCATTTGAGAGAAAGCAAGTTTATATTTTCACAGATTTTCAATTCTTGTAGCATTCATTAGTTTGTCTGCCTTACAATTGGATACATCTACAGTTTTGCTATTTGGAAAAAAGGTTTATAAAAGTAATGAATTAAATTGAAACATTATAATTACATTATGTATCTATAGAAATCAAACCCCTGCAAAAAAAGTTTAATAACACATTTCTAGTTCTAGAACTGTTCAAGAACATTAAATGGCACTTCTAGAACTGTTCTAGAACAGTTCTTGAAGTGCCATGTAATGTTCTTGTTCAAGAACATTAAATGGCATTTCTGGAACTGTTCTAGAACAGTTCTAGAAGTGCCATGTAATGTTCTTGAACAGTTCTTGAACTTAAATGAACTTTTCACAGGGGAAAGAATTTGATTTTGATTTAATTGTTAATCAGTTCTGTTGTTTAGATACACATCAAAGAAAAACTTAGACTTTTTTCATAATTTATCATGCTATCAGATGCAAAGCATCAGTCCAACAAAGCCACAATATAATAATGTATTGGCATAACTCAGGGTGAAGATTTCTCTCCATAACCATAAAGTATAAAACTAATGGTGTCTTGCTATAATGGCATCAACCAGCCATTTCTTACATATCATCTTGTCCCTTTGATGTCTGTGTACATGCTGATTTATGCTTATTACATGTGATAATATTATTACAAAGAATGATAGTGGGAATGAATTTTGACATTCTAACATTTATTTCCAGGGTTTATTCGTCCCACTGGTATGTATTGATACATGATTTTTGGAGGTTTGTGCTATCGATTTAAGACAAGAATGCCATGGTCACAATATACGCTGTCCCAGAGACTAAGTACAGTGCACTCCATGTATAGTTCGGGTAATACGAGATATTGTTTAAACGAATACAGTACAAAGTCCCTGTCATTTCCCTTCTATTTTCCCTTTTGTTTTATACCGGCTAACGCGAGATTGGTTTGAGCGAAAAATCGGCTATAGCGTACATATTGCCTTGGTCCCGTCTCGATTTTTCACACATATTAACGAGGTTTGATCACAAAACCTGTCGTCTGCAAACATCATTTCCCCACCCCGGATGTATAATTTTTCACACTTTTTTACTAGGTCCTAAAGCGTGTCGTGGGCAATAACATTTCAAGGTAATTGTCGATCAATTATCGGATTAACACGTTCCGATCTACCTATTGTCATATCGACAAAGTGTTATTGCAAAACATTGTAACTCTAACTTTAATCCAGCTGGAGTTATGAGCATTTGCTCTAACACCGACATGTGTTCAGGAATTTGGAAAATACGGCAGACACTACTAAACAGGGGAAAGCTATTTCCTTAGAGTTGAAATTTGAAACCATGAAAGAAATAGAAAAGGAATTTACCTTTAAGACAATGAAAACTCACAATGTGTTTCAAATAAAAATTTAATGATGTACACAAACATTTGAATTTTTAACGCATTTATAAACTGTACAGTGTTATTTTCGTATTTTACTTTTAGTGGTATGCATTAAAGTATCAAGAGTTATCTATCTTTATGCTTTCTAAAAAGGAGGTAATAATGTGCCTTAGTTCACTTCCGGTGAAAGCGAAAGTAGACAATCATGGACAAGTGGAAATTTTTCTTGCGTTCTCTTACGACTCGGCTTTAGCGAGACATGGCTATAACGAGGTATCGAGCGATGTCCCGGCGATCTCGTTATACACGGAGTGCACTGTATTAAGGGAGCATAACTCAAACAAAAATTAATGAACCATAAAATCCTTCCTTCATGCATATCTACCAATGAGGTGATAACATTGACCAAGTTTCAAGAAGATCCAGCCAGAAACTTAGGAGGAGTTGCGCTCACAAGAAAAGTAGACGTACGTAAGGACGGACAGACAGACGGAGAAGATGAAGCCAATATATGAACGCCTCCGGCGGCGTATAAAAAATATAATGGACAAAATGTCATTCTTTCTTTTTGGAACTTCTTTTCTTACCATGGGGTTGGTGGCTCAATATCCTATATTAACCCTTTCCCGAACAGCAAAATTTTAGGTAGATCCACTTCAAAAACTCCCCAAAATGACAAAATGGATGTTATTAAAGATAGGATTTGTGTATAATGTAGCATAGAAAATATTGAGACAAAAGGAGAAACTGCTGGTTATCAGCAGTTTCTTCTTTTGTTTCAATGTTTTCCCAAGCCTTTTCTATTAGGGCCGTCAAAACCAGGTCTTGTTTGGGAAAGAGTTAACTGACACTACATACAAATGTCCTCTCTTCCATATGATCGCTTATATATGGATCCATGTTTGGCTAAATTTTAGACCTACCCCTGCGAAATGAGGTTCATGAAATCATGCACTTTTCATGCCAAATATGAATTATTCATGAACTGACCTTAAACAGTTCCTGTTTCCTGTTCATGAACGTTTGGAGATGAACTATCCCTGAAACAAGTTCATGAATAGTTCATGGATAAATGAAGAATGAAGACAACAAGTCATAAAATCTTCCAAGTTTGAATGAACTGATTAAGAACTGTTGATGAATCCAATTAAGTTCTTGATTGGTTCATAAGATGTCTGTATTGTGCAATAAGAACTCATTAAGAACTCCTAAAGAATCTGGTGCAGTTTGAAAAAAACATGAACTGATCATGAATTAATCACGGATTGTTTAAATGAACTGATAAAGAACTGTTTATGAATCCGATGAAGTTCTTAATCAGCTCATAAGATGTCCATATTGAGCATAAAGAACTCATTAAGAACTCCTAAAGAATCTGGTACAATTTGAAAAAAAACAACATGAATTGATCATAAATTAATAATGGATTATTTCAGTTCTTAAAATCACTAACATGTCACTAACATGTCCATTATAGTTTGAATAACCAATTACCAAATGACAAAATTTTGGTGTAGTCCAATTTGAAAGCTGTTGCAGACTACAAAATAGATGTTGAAAAAGATGGGCTTTTGGTTCAATATAGCATGGAAAATATTGAGACAAAAGAAGAAAATGCTGATAATCAGCATTTTCTTATTTTGCCTCAATGTTTTCCCAAGTCTTTTATATAAGGGACGTGAAAACCAGGTCTTGTTTGGGAAAGTGATAAAGAAATGATTAAGAACTGAATTAAAAATGGATTGTTACATTTCTTAAAAAAGGTACATTATAATATTTCAGAAGTGACTAAGGACTGATAAATAATCAGACCCAGTTTTGTAAATATTCTTAATGTGTCCATTTTGAAAAAAAAAATGAACTAATCATGAATTGATAAAGGATTGTTACAGTTCTTAAAATGCTCTTAAAACGTTCATGATCTCCCAGTCTAATTTATGTTCCAGTCTATGACATGTGCTTTAGAAAATAATGGAGGGAATTTTGCTTGTCTGACTTTTTTTCAAGAATTAAGTTTTTGAGCAGAAGTATGATATATATTGTTAGTTATTATCAAGTGACTAAGGAGCTCACTAAATGATAGAACCAAGGAAGGCAACATTGGTAAGTGTTCTTAAGACTAAATTTAACAAATTCAAATGTTCATTTTTACCATTCCCCA
Organism: Fragum sueziense; assembly: GCA_963680895.1. Lineage (NCBI taxonomy): Eukaryota > Metazoa > Mollusca > Bivalvia > Cardiida > Cardiidae > Fragum > Fragum sueziense. The sequence continues at coordinate 31,374,912 of OY804601.1, forward strand.
CCCACATAATTATCCTGTAAAATGAAATTTATCATTTTGCTTCTATTAATAGGAATCATTGATTTTTAATGGCCTGTTACTTATCACAGTTCTGAAACTACTTATTCTACTCAAAGTTTTTTCTAGTTTTGTTCTGTCAGCAACATATTTGTACAAATTGTTTTGTAAGTATTTTTATATGACCTTGACATGTTTTTAAAAAGAAGTTTATGAACTGATCTTGTTGAGTTCATGAATTTTTGTCTTTAAAGAGTTCATGAACATTTCATGATTGTTTTAAAGAGTTTCTGGGACAGTTCACGAACTTTCATTCTCATGAACTGTTAAAGAATTGTTTGTAACAGAATTCCATTTGTCTCATTTGCACTTCACTTCTTGGACATGAACAGTTCATGAACTCATGTTCATGAAAAGCACCTGAACAGTTCTTGTTTGAGAGTCCATTACAAGTTCATAAACAGTTCATTATCTTATCACAGATTCAAGAAAGAACTAATCAAGAATTTTTCATGGATAAGAGTTCATGAATTGTTCATGTTCAAGATGTGAAGTGCAAATGAGACAAAAGGCTTCTATTTGAAAAAATCCTTGAATGGTTCATAAGAAGAAAAGTTCATGAACTGTCCATGAAAAGAAGAAAAAATATTTTCCTTAAAAAAGTTCAAGAAATGCTCATGAACCGTTTAAAGACAAAAATTCATGAATTCAACTAGGCCAGTTCATGAACTCAGAGTTTAAGAACTGATCAAGAATTGTCTCATTTGCAGTTCATGGGCTAGTTAAGAACTTTTCATGCTCAAATGGAAATGAATTACCCATGAATTATTCATGGGTAATTCATGAACAGTACCTCTTCATTTCACAGGGGTAGATGTCTTGATACTCAGATCAATGCTAAAATATTTATCTTCTTTGTTGATTTCTTTTTGTTTTTTAACAATAATTCCTAATCCTATAGCTTTTAGGGATTTTTAGTTCACTTGTAAAGTTGTTTGTATTAAAAGTTTAACAAGAAGGGATAAATATTTTTCACCTACTATCAGGATAAGGGACAAACTGTTGGGGACCATTTTGAATGGTGTCATTCACTCATCCCCCTTTTGTGAAACCATAAATTATTAAATATGAAGAGACTTGGGTTGCATACAAATTTAGTTTTCTATGAAAAGAGAGAAAATTTCATTTAAATATTATATAAATCACTTACCCACTTTCCACATCAGTGAATTTATCTTTGATTAGCACCTTGTGTCAAAAATTTCACCCTTCATAGTTTAACCCTTTCCCAAACGACAAAATTTTGGACCGATCCAATTTGAAAGGGGCTGCAGACGTCAAAATGGATGTTGATAAAGGCAGTATTTGTGTAAAATATGGCACAGAAAATATTGAAACAAAAGGAGAAACTGCTGGTTATCAGCAGTTTCTTCTTTTGTCTCAATGTTTTCCCAAGCCTTTTCTATTAAGGACGTCAAAACCAGGCCTTGTTTGGGAAAGGATTAATTGAAAATGTTTGTGAAATTTTAGAAGTGATATTTAAAACATATTATGAATTTATGAATATCAAAATGATATATCACTGATTAGTAAATTGTTAGACTATTTTGACAAATAGAAAATTTGACTCAAAGACATTAATGGAGCATAGTCTTAATAGTAGTTGACACAGAGATGGGAAAATGCCAGAGGTTTGACATACATATAGACATTACGTTGGGACGAACAAACGGACAGAAAAAATGATACCAATACTACAGCAGGGAATTACATGATGAAACATTTTAGATAATTTTCAATATTCTGTAAACATATGACTTGAAAAATATTTGAATCAGAAAAGGCGGGAAACATCCAGGGTTGCTGAATGCAAATTGTCAAGTGATTCCTTGCCTTGAATATATCAAGGGCTGTCAATAAACTGTGAATGCAAATAGAGTTATATCACTTACAATGGTTTTGCACTGATCCCTCTCAATTTTTTTTTATATATTTTGACGCCTACAAGTCAAATATGCAGACATCATATAAAATGATACTATATTTTTTATAACTTTTTCAATTTTGTCTTCCTCTTCACACCGGATAGTTTTAATGGTGAAATTAATACATCAATGAGAAATCTTGCATATCTGTTAAAATATTGACTGTAATTGAAATGATTTATTTCACTTTAATGTTAATGTACAGAACTGATACATACGGTATAAAAGAGTGGACTTTAAATGAGCAACAAGCAATTACGAGGGACGGTCGGAAAGTAGTTGGACTTTTGACTAGTTCTCTAAAACCGTTTAATTTTTTAACAAAATTCTTTCTACACTGTTTAAAGAAATTATCCATCTATGTCTATGCATTTTTGCCATCTTCGTAGGAGCTGCACTATTGCCACTATTAACCATGACGTAGACCCACTGTATTAGGTACTACGTAACCACCGGTATCAAAGGCGCCCTGGTCTCAAATTTCTTCTCAGCAAGCATTTTCATCAGTTCTAGACACAAATAAAAGTCGTGTGGGGTGGGGCCTGGGCTATAAGAAGAGCAAAACAACTTTTGTCATCGGTAATATTTGATAATCTCCACTGTAGATGCGGTGGTATGGGAGCGTGCGTAATCGTAAAGAAGAAAACATTTTTCTTTGCTAATCTGGGACGCGTTTACTTCAGCATTTATTCTCTGTTTTTTTTCTGAATTACCTCAGAATTGTACTTAGCAATGACATTTTTTACCATTTGACATGAAATGACTAACTATCAGACCTCGTGAATCCACAAAAGCAACAAACATGACTACCAGCCGAATGTAAAAGCTTAATCTATTCAGAGGTGGGGAACCAGCTCGTTTCTATGACTGCTGTGACTGAGTTTTTATCCCAAGTTCGGAATTATGAACCATTATTCAATCTTCAGTGATAATATAGTTCAAAAACTTAAATTCTTCGCGATTAAAATGACTAGACTGTTCATTTGTTTTGGTTACCCTTGTTGTTCCTCTAACAATTAGCCTATGGTACATAAAACCCCTATCACATATAAATGGACAGAATATTGCATATATTCAACTTTCTTTGAAAATAAACTGACCACATTATTGGCAAATGGATGTAGATTTCACCAATATATAATGTGTTTATACAGTTGCAAATGGAGAGACAGCAGCACGAAAAGTCCAACTACTTTCCGACCGTCCCTCGTAAGATAAGCTTATAATAAGTTGCTGCCGATTTTGTAAAAAAAAAATTGTTTAACTGAAAGTCTTGATTGAGTTTTGCTCCAATGTTAAAAGTTTCTCTGTTTACTAAGACAGCGAGCAGATTAATCTGAACCCTTTCCCAAACAGCCACTGGGGTATTTTGAATCTCAAAAGATTATGAATTATAGAAATGTTGAGATATAAAAGAAATGCTTATAACAGCAAATCCCCTCTTTCTCTCAAAAGATTCTGTGCAATTATATTTTTTTCCTAGAATTCCCATTAATGTTCTGTTTCATCCAGTATAATATTTTGTCGTTTTGGGGAAGAGCTTTTAGTATTTTGGAAAGTGTTAATCAGATCTAGAAAATAATTTAGTCTGCATTAAAAATTATGGTTCATTTAACAGTTATAAAGTTTTATTACATATAAATATCAAGATGTAGAGAAACAAAAAGAGCATTTTTCTGTCACTATCAAAGGTATATCAAATCCTTTCATGAAAAATTTTGTGTTTTTGTTCCTTGAGATTAACATGGATCCTGATGAGCCTGTGCATAGATGTGGTCTAATCACGATCCCTGCTTCTCTTCAATAAGTCATCAGTGCTCCAAAATTCAACCCATTATCCAACAGCGATTTGATTGTAGGCTGGTAAAAATTCATAGATATTGCAGACGACAATGTTGATGGATGACATTTCACATTGTTTGGTCTTTCAGGGTAAAATATAGTGTGGAAAATGAAGAAAATGCTTGTCAAAAGCAATATCTTCATTTTCCACAACGTTTTCCAAAGTCATTATCTAGTAGGGCATCAAAAAGTGTCATTGTGATGCAATGGGTTAACCCTTTCACTGCCAAATATTTATTTCGGACGCGTTTCTCACTTCTGAATTAATTCGAAGAAATTTCGAAGAATCGATACCCTGTACACAAAAACATGCATAACTTTTGACTCATTTGATGGATTCCTTTCAAATTTTCAGCACATACAGACAAATGAAGCACCTATATGAGACCAAAATTTAAAGGTTATTTATGAAATGACAATATTTTTTTTCTTTTTTATGTTGTGGGTACTCATATATTCCGCCCTCATAAATTTGTCGACTGAAGTCGCCTATGGCAGGGACCCCTGTAGTCGACAAAAGTCGCCTATGGCAGTGAATGGGTTAATCATTATCATGCATTGTGGGTACCTATCAAATTCAAAGGACCAAAATGTCACTGCCCTCCCTGTTTCAACTATATATTTTAGATCTGTGTAAGAATTTTTTGTCAAAAGATAAGAAAGTGTTCATATTTTCACATAAATGAAGATGAATTGCAAATTTCCATGATTATCAATGTTAAAATCTACTTCACACTATATAGCTAGATTCACTTTTAACTCTTTTCTAAACCATAACTGGGTTTGTTGACCGAAAAAAAGTAGAATATTTAAGAAAACATCAAATGGAAGAAAACAGCTTATAGCAGACTTGTGATATTCTTTTTTATCAATGCTTTCAATGCTTTTCCCTTAATACTTTCTATGCTATAAAATACCAATTATGACTATTTTGTCTCCTGCAACCCCTTTGAGATGATTGCAAGGAAAAGTGAAAAGCCACAGTTTTGGATTTGATCAGCATTAAATGAAATATTTGCAGCAACATTTCGAGCAGTGATTATCCTTTCTTATCTGCAGTACTGAAACTATATATTTACCTGGTCGAGACTTGACTTGCATTCCCTACATCGACCCCCATCTTGAGCAGCGTTGTACGCGTAACATCCATCTATAGACAACGCCTCCGTCCACGACATTCTGCTCAATACGAGACTGTCAACGTTCCAATTGCAAACATCCCATCCCTCCGCGCAGAGATCGTTGCCAAACTTCACGTGCCCGACCCAATTACCGCGACATGCCGCCACGCGACTATCAGGAAAACCACCATCTTCTGCTTTGTAACTGCAGCCACCTGAAGAAGAACAAACATGCTATGTTAACCCTTTCCCAAACTGCAAAATTCTTGGGTGATTCACTTCAAAAACTGCCAAAAATGACAAAATGCAAGATTGTAAAGATAGGATTTGTGTTAAATATGGCATAGAAAATATTGAGACAAAAGGAGAAACTGCTGGTTATCAGCTGTTTCTTCTTTTGTTTCAATGTTTTCCCAAGTCTCATGTGTTAGGGACGTCAAAACCAGGTCTTGTTTGGGTAAAGGTTAACCCTTTCCTAAAATATCAGACTTTAGGTAAGTCCAATTGAAAGACTGGTGCAAAGGATAAATGAATGATGATAGGATCAAATTTGAGTAAAATGCATAGAACAGAAAATATCGAGGCAAAAGGAGAAAATGCTAGATATCAGCATTTTCTTCTTAGCCTCAATCTTTTCTCAAGCTTTTTCTATTAGGGTGTTTTATTTGGGTTTGGTTTGTTTTATTGGAGTTTTACACCGTTTTCTACTACCATGGTCATATCGCGCAGCTTGAGCACTTAACAATGGGATTCCTGTTGTTTCTTGTACCAGTATTACCACAACACAGTAACCGAGCCTCCAGCTGCTCGCCAACATAGGTTAATGATATCAAACCATTGGTGGGAAACATGTTCTAACAGAAAGAATACTTGCTGCCGCCAGGCATCAAACTGTGGACCTCTCGATGTTATTTGTAGCTCAGTAAGTTAGAGTGGTTAGTAAAGTTCTGCTCAGACAACATGGATACCAATAAAGCCACAATTGTATTGCTCATTCCATACAGAAAGACAAATTTCAAAATAAAAAGTACACAATTAATGAGTAAGAGTGTAACTATGCTGACAGAAACTAGAAAGACCTGAAGGTCTTGAGTCGCTCCACAGGCCTGAATTTCTTTTAATACTCAATCCAAGTTTTGACTAGATTTTTGAATACTTGTGGTTCTTATAGCAAAAACGAAGTCAAAAGCAGCAATCATGTGGTCAATGCAAAAAGAAAGTAAATGATTGACTAATATTTTAGGGATGTTAGAGCGATAATAAAATTGAAAACTGTGATTTTGCCAAATTCAAGGACACATAATTCAGTATGTATATTTAAAATCAAATCAAAAATCAAACACATGCAGGATCTTATGTTCACTATCATTCTGTTCATATTTTGTCTAGATATTAGTCAATATTCATGGCTTCAAGAGTGGAAAAAGTGTCAAAAACTGAAATTTTGTCAATTTCAAGGGCTCATAACTCAGATTGTAACAGTGTGATCATGTTGAAAATTACACAAAAGCAAGATCTTGTTGTCAACAAGATTTTTTCCAAGTATCATCTTGATTAGTTGACATTTGTGGTTGTTAGAAGGAAAACAAAGTCGAAAATGGTAATTTTGTCAAATTCAAGGGCACATAACTCATGATGTAAAATTCCAATCAAGCTGAAAACTACACACAGGCAGCATATAATGCTTATATATATTCTGTCCAAGTTTTGTCTTGATTGGTCAATATTGGTAGATTTTAGAGAGTAAATAAAGTCAAAACCAGCAAAATAGAGCCGAAAATGGCAATTTTTGGCAATTTCAAGGGCACATAACTCATGATATAAAATTCAGATCAAGCTGAAAATTCTACCAAGGTAAGATCTTATAGTCAGCATCATTCTGTCAAAGTTTTATCTTGTTTAGTTAATATTTGTAGTTGCTAAAGTGAAAACAAAGTCAAAATAGGGCCAAAAATGGCAATTTTGTCAATTTCAAGGGCACATAACTCATGATGTAAAATTAAGATCAAGCTGAAAATTTTACCAAGGCAAGATCTTGTAGTCAGCATCATTCTGTCAAAGTTTTGTCTTGATTATTTAATGTTTGTAGATTTCAGAAGAAAACTAAAGTCAAAACCTGCTATTTTTGACATTCAAGGGCAGATAACTCAGGTTATTCTGGTTCAATCCATATTCTTTGAAGGAATCTGAGAGAGGGTCACCCAAGGATCATTCCTGTGAAGTTTTGTTGAAATCCATCCAGTAGTTTTTGAGAAGAAGATTTTTAAAGAAAAAGTTTACGGACGCACGGACGGACGGACGCACGGACGGACGGACGCACGACGGACACATCGCCATGACAATAGCCCGCTGGCCTGAAAGGCCAGTGGAGCTAAAAATGAAAGCTTTACAATGGCCATAAAATGATATAAAAAGAAATCTTTAATGTCAATTTTAACTGCACTTTGCAGCCTATTGCAAGTGTCCGATTTCCCCATTAATTTTACACTAGACTGGCATGTTACAATGTCATCATACTGCATCAAAAACATATAAAATATGTAAAACCTTTTCAATGTGCAGAAATTTCGATACACCATTATGCAAATGGAATTATTGAAAAATATCCAAAATGCTGTGTCACCTGATTGCCCGCCATGATATAAGTGCAACAATAATGGAAAATCTGCCCTGCGTTCAGTAAGACAAAACGTTAGCAACAGTCACAACTTCTTTGACACAAAATTGACAGAATTGACCGAGTATTCCATATGAAACGGCTAACGTTTTGTCTTACTGAACGCAGCCCTGAACTTAAGATCAACAACATTAATTTTGATCAATGGGACCAGAGATTTACCGCCCAATGTCATATGCAGTGCAGCATCCATATCACATCCACACCTAGTCAAAAATTATATTGTATGTGTCCCCTGTTTAAGACGTGCTCTGGCCATGATGTTAACCCTTTCCAAAACATCAAAATTTTAGGGCGCTCCAATATGAAAGGTGATGCAAATGACATAACAGATGTTGATAAAGATGTATTCTGTATGATATATCTCAGAAAATATTGACGCAAAAGGAGAAACTGCTGGTTGTCAGCAGTTTCTTCTTTTGTCTCAATGTTTTCCCAAGCCATTTCTATAAAGGACGTCAAAACCAGAGCCGCGTTCTTTAGAGTGAGATATCTTGAGATATCTTGAGATTTCTTAAGATGTTTTAGGATAAAGCGCTATTTTAATCAAGATTTTTAAGACGATCACTGCCAGCCGCCATTACTCTTTACTTATTTCAGAACCCCTCGGTAAATTCTGTAGAATCTATATGGGAGAGAAATTCGGTCTCAAAGACACTGTATCAAAAACATCTTAAGAAATCTTAAAAAAAAATCTCGCTCTAAAGAACGCGCCTCAGGTCTTGTTCGGGAAGGGGTTAAGACATGGAAATGTGTATGTGACCAGGCCTTTACACCTTGACAATTATAATTGTCCCACCAATTGAGATATAAGACAATAAGACAGATTTTGTCTAGTCACACCCACTCTTGATTAGTTTATAAAAGACTTGGCATCCAAAAAACAGGCTGATAAGATTTTTGCCATTTCTCATTACAAATAATGCATCAAATTGGTTGGGGAGAAAAACATAGCACACTCAGACAGGTGTGTTTATATTACTTTTGCTTCATTTAACCCTTTCCCAAACAAAACCTGGTTTTGACGTCCCCAATTAAAAAGGCTTGGGAAAACATTGAAACAAAAGAAGAAACTGCTGATAACCAGCAGTTTCTCCTTTTGTCTCAATATTTTCTGTGGCATATTTTACACAAATCCTATCTTTCATAACATCCATTTTGTCATTTGTGGCAGTTTTTGAAGTGGATCACCCTAAAATTTTGTTGTTTGGGAAAGGGTTAACCCAATACCAGACAGCAAAATTATAGACTTGACTAAATTCTATGATGTTGCAAATGACAATATCAAGCTAATGGAATTCTACATTTCTTGGTCTTATTTGGTAGAAAACATTGTGGCAAATGAAGAAATTGCTTGTCAAAAGCAATTTCTTCATTTTTCACTTTGTTTACCAAAGCATTTATCTTGTACAGCGTCAAAAGGTGTCACTCATAATGTGGGAAAGACAACAAAATTTTAGGGTGGTCCAATTTGATAGGAGTTTGAGTTGCACTTGACTAAATGATTGATATTGAAAGTCATCAATGTGTATAATTATGTTAAGGCATAGAAAATATTGAGAGAAAAGGATAAATTGCTCTCAATGTTTTCTCCAAATTCTTTTTCAAATACTCCCCATTTTTCATAACAAATAATGCATCAAATTGGTTTGGAAGAACAAGAGGGCCATTGGCCCTGAAGCGCTCACCTGAGACTAGAGTGCACACAAGGTTTTCCTAAGATTTGACCCCATGACCTAGTTTTTGACCCCAAATGACCCAATTTTAATCTTGTCAGAGAAATCATAAAAACACACTTCCTGAGCAAAAATGAGTACATTTGGACAAAAAATATGGCCTCTAGAGTGCACACAAGGTTTTTCTAAGATTTCACCCCGTGACCTAGTTTTTGACCCCAGATGACCCAATTTCACACTTGTCCAAGATTTCATCAAGTCACCATTTCAGACCAATTTTCAGGTTGATTGGGCAAAAAATGTGGCCTCTAGAGTGCACACATAGTTTTTCTAAAATTTCACCCCGTGACCTAGTTTTTCACCCTAGATGACCCAATTTCGTTCTTATCGTAGATTTCATCAAGACAATAATTCTCACAAATTTTCAGGTTGATTGGGCAAAAAATGTGGCCTCTAGAGTGCACACAAGGTTTTTCTAAGATTTGACCCTGTGACCTAGTTTTTAACCAAAGATGACCTAATTTCAAACTTGTTCGAGCTTTCATTAAGACAATCATTCTGAGCAATTTTCAGGTTGATTGGGCAAAAAATGTGGCCTCTAGAGTGCACACAAGGTTTTTCTAAGATTTGACCCCGTGACCTAGTTTTTGACCCCAGATGACCCAATTTCAAACTTGTCCGAGATTTTATCAAGACAATCATTTTGAGCAAATTTCAGGTTGCTTGGACAAAAAATGTGGCCTCTAGAGTGCACACAAGGTTTTTTCTAAGATCTGACCCCGTGACCTAGTTTTTGACCCCAGATGACCCAATTTCAAACTTGTCCGAGATTTCATCAAGACAATAATTCTGAGCAAATTTCAGGTTGATTGGGCAAAAAATGTGGCCTCTAGAGTGCACACAAGGTTTTTCTAATATTTGACCCCATGACCTAGTTTTTGACCCCAGATGACCCAATTTCAAACTTGTCCGAGATTTCATCAAGACAATCATTCTGAGCAAATTTCAGGTTGATTGGGCAAAAAATGTGGCCTCTAGAGTGCACATAAGGTTTTTCTAAGATTTGACCCCGTGACCTAGTTTTTGACCCCAGATGACCCAATTTCGAACTTGTTCGAGATTTCATCAAGGCAATCATTCTGAGCAAATTTCAGGTTGATTGGGCAAAAAATGTGGTCTCTAGAGTGCACACAAGCCAAAGATTCACGCACGACGGACGACGGACGACGGACACAGCGGTATCACAATACCTCACCATGAGCACTATCGTGCTCAGGTGAGCTAAAAACAGCATAGAGAAACAGGTGTGTTGTGATTGCACTTGTTTCTTTTAACTCTGCTTTCACCATTTTAATTGGAAGTGTCATGCAAACCGAAAGTTAAAATATTTCAAACCATCGATCGCTCTTAGTATCAAAGATGAACTACAATAAAATCCCCCCTATTTTTTAGCTCATCCCTTTGATCGATTGATTTCACGTCATAATTATTGATGTCATTAGAGTCGTTATTTTGAATAATCCAATGAGTCTCCCCTAATAGTGACAACATAATCTGTCATAATTATATCCCAACAAAGATGATCATCCTATGCAATTGGTGCCACTCAAATTCGCTCACTTTTTAGTAGAACTAACAAGCTGAATTCATTAGTTACCCAAGTGTCACAAATATTATAAAAGCCAATAAATAAAATATAGTTCTATAAATGGATTATTTTGAAGTTGAAAAACTTTTTCTGTAATAATCTGATTGTTGCGAAAGCAAAGGAAGCAACATTTTTCCACGACCCTGGCCATTTATATAATCATCCATCATCTTACTGTTTTTTCACTGCCAAATTTCATCTTAATTGTTTTTGTTGAAGAATATACCACATCTTGCTTGATGATTGGATAATAAACTTCATCCAATAGCTTTAACCTTTAATTTGCTTTGATTTGAAATGTCTTTCTTTTTCTTTGTTTTTTTTTTTTTATATCGTCGCTTTTCTGCGAAAACCTCATAGTTGTAGCTTGTTTTGAGCTGCAGTTACGAGATTTTCGAAGAAAAGCAGGGATATACTCCACCTTCCTCAAAATCTTTCGATGTTTTTCTGGAAGCATAAGCCTTATTCCATAACCAAACTGACAGCCAAATTTTGTACTGGCCCAAATTCAAAAATGCTGCAGACGACAATTCAAAATGGGTGGGGTTTTTTTTAACATTTTTTGGTCATTTTGTGTAGAAAACATTGTGGAAAATGAAGAAATTGCTTGTCACATGCATGTGACAAGCAATTTCTTCATTCTCCACAATGTTTTTAATGCCTTTAATTTATCTTCAAGGGAGTCAAAAAGAGTCAATGTGTGGGAATAGGTTAACCACCAAATGGGAATTCACATCAAAAGCTACATTACAAGATTTGTTGAGCCAAGTACCCGTGTTGAGTATGCAAGTTACAGAAAATTCCACAACTTAAACACCAATACATGTCATAGAGCATTAAATACAAAAGAAGTTCAGACTCGTGGAGTTCATGATTGTATTCCTTACAATACAAAACAATCCTTCACAAAAATCAACGACCCAGCCATGTTATTAATGTATTGGTGTGACTAAAATCAGCAGCAGCTATAGAAGCAAAGGCCAGAGACGCAATTTGCTCTTCTAGGGAGGTTCAGGGCATACCCTGAAAACTTTTGCAGTATTCTATACTATTCTTGAATACAATTTTCGAGTTATTTTAGTTTTATTGTATACAGAGGCATGTCACATCTACTGCTATTATTGAAGCGGCCGATGCTGCACCTGTCACAACCATTGCAGTGTCCATGAAAATAGTAGTTAACCATTTCCCAAATAAGACCTGGGCCCCGTATTACTAAACATCTTACGATCAAGTTTTTGTGCAAACTGTGTAACAAGACATCTGATTGCATGAGAAATTCGACTGAGCCAATCAGGGCTGTTGTTACAAGTAACTATGCAAAAAATCAAACGTACGATCGTTAGTAATACGGGCCCCTGGTTTTGAAGTTCCATATACAAAAGGCTAAGGAAAACAATGAGGCAAAAAACGAAAAAGCTGATAGCCACTACGGTAATTTGGTGAGTGATGGTTCAAATCTTGCAGGTGTGAAGCACCGTTAAGATTAAAACCAACACATGCAAAATTGTATCCAAATTATGAACACTTTTTCCCTTGTTTACATAGGTAAAATTTGTAAACATGTGCCATAGAATCATGAACGGACTATAGAATCGGGTCAACTCTATAGCAATGAATTTTGTGCTAAAAATAGATCAGGTTTGTCACTGTATATTGATAAATTGGCCATGCTGTTGTAAAATCTCATAACTACAGCTTCAATCACAATGTAGTTGCAATGTTTTAGAATGTACACAGGCAAGATTCTTTTGCTTGTCCAAAATTACGTCACTGTTTACTTGATAAAATTGATCCCTTTTCTATCAAGGGCGGATCCAGGGGTGGGGTCAGGGGATCATGACCCCCCCTGGAATTGGCCGAAAATTGAATTTTGACTATATAACTTCACGTTTTAAGCCATCATTTAGGCTTTGATCCCCCTGGGAAAAAAGCCTGGATCCGCACCTGTCTATGCTCTTGTTTAGTTGGTCCACCAGTGGAATGTCAAAGCATGCGTAAAGCCCATATATTACAGAGTTTCATTGTACATTAATATGGGGTATTTAATGGTAAATTGGGTATTTAATGGTGATTTATTGAGGAAATAATGTTACAGAATAGACAAAGTAACTCCAAACCTTTAACATACCCTTTCCCAAACCTTTGGACTTTTCTTATTTGAAAGCTGTTGTAGAAAACAAAGAGAACTTTGATTAAATTTGATTTAAATACCTTTCCAAAAACATTAAGGCAAAAAGGAGAAAATGCTGACTATCAGCATTTTCTTCTTATGCCCCAATGTTTTCACAAGCTTTTTCTATCATGGATGTAAAAATCAGGGCTTGTTTGGGCAAGGGTTAATGTCAGGATGGAGGTTAGTGATGAAATGTTGTAGGTACATAATGAAACTGTGTTCACATAATTTTTAAGCGCACTGCAATAGCCCCCTGATCGAGATGGCCCCCATCTTTGGTTTAATGCAGGCTATCCAACATCTATTTTGTTTACTCTATACAATCTTGTTTTGAAACACTGCATTATGTTATGTCACATTAAAAACATTCTCTTCTTTTGTCTCTATGTTTTCCTTAACCTTCTCCATTAGGAACCTGAATAGCAGGGCTAATGTTTGAGAAAGGTACATTAAGTAATGCAAGTAGACTAATCAGATGAAAGTTTTTTGCCATTCAGTCTGATTAGGTTTAATAGGTTTCAGTCAACTTCAATTAGATACAAAGTGACAAGCTCTTTCAAGTCACAACAATTTTCTCTATTCTACTAAATTTAGGGCCAAGGCTTTAGCTCACTTGGTAGAGTAAAATACATTCAATCATTGAGTCCCAGGTTCGAAAATGTCTCTTCCCCCATCCACTCTCCCCTTGATGAATATCCTTTCTGACATATCTTCCAGCAATTAGTACACAATCATAAACAGCTGGAAGTGAGAAGATGTTGTGCTAGTAATGTTGACAAAAATATCAGGAATCCATGGTTAGCTGCTCCTGCCACCATGACAAAGACTGTAACATTGGCAAGAGAGTTGTTAAACCTCCTTCAAATCGAATCTACAGACAGTATATTGCTGCTTTTAAACAAAAATCTCGTATCTACAGCTTGTTTAACCCTTTCCCAAACGACAAAATTTTGGACTGGTCCAATTTGAAAGCTGCTGCAGACGACATTATAAATGATAATAAATATAGTATTTGTGTAAAATAAAGTGCAGAAAATATTGAGACAAAAGGAGAAACTGCTCGTTATCAGCAGTTTCTTCTTTTGTTTCAATATTTTCCCAAGCATTTTCTATTAGGGACGTCAAAACCAGGTCTTGTTTGGGAAAGGGTTAAAGCTAAAGATACAAGGTTTTACGTTGAAAATGTCGAGAGCCTTTTTACCAAACAATCAGAAAGTTGCAAGTTTCCTGAAATAATCTGGATAAATGAACCTGCACTGTCAAGCTTATTAACCTTACATTATAGCTAAGAGCTTTTTTTTTATCTAACCGTTTCACAAACAAGACCTGGTTTTGACTTCTCCAATAGAAAAGGCTTGGGAAAGGGTTGAGACAAAAAAAATGCTGACAATCAGCAATTCTTCTTCTGTACTGATATTTTCTATGCTATCTCATGCACATTTCCTACTTTTGACATTAATATTTTGTCATCTGGAGCAGCTATCCAATTGAAATGCCCTTTTATGCAGCCTGTGCAAGATCTAACCCTTTTCCTACATGTAAAAGAGAAAATTTTGGACTGGTCTGATTCAAAAGCTGCCATTTCAGGCAAACATAATCAGTCTTTCAATATAAATTTAAAGTGCTTGTACAGAATAGCACAGAAAACATCAGATTAATCAGGATTTTCTTCTCTTGCCTTAAAGTTTTCCCAAGCCTTTTCTATATACCTGGCCCCGGTTTCTCGAAAAAACTTAAGTATATTCTCATGAGTTCATGCTCAACTTCTATTCAATACCAATCAACGTTGATTGGTATTCAATTGAAGTTCACGTGGATTTCGTGCGATTTGAGCACGATGCTCAGATTTGAGCATGAGAACATACTTAAGTTTTTTCGAGAAACCGGGGCCTGGTCTAATGTTTGGAAAGTGTAAATCTTACATTATAGCTGAAAGGTTTCACTTAACATCCTCTCAATATGACAAGCAGCTAATCAACCATTGCTTGTCTTAGTTTTAACAAATTTATTGAAATTTCCTGTGAAGGAAACAGTGTCTAATGCATTTAATGTATAGATCTATATCACTGCGTTTTGATAAAAATGTGCTGCGATCTGGAAAAACAACCTTTATGGCATTTAAGAACAACCTGAATCCAGACCAGCCTGTGCATACGCACAGTCTGATCAGGACCCATGCTGTCCTCAAATAATTTCTCCCTAATATGTAGCAACTGTAAGAGAGCAGTATCGATCCTGATTGTACTGCTCTAAGGTACATGCTGATCTGGAATATGGTAGTCCCCAATGCTATAAGGGACCTTTTTTCCAGATCCCGCTCAAATGTATAATACGATAATTCTGAAGGGCATTTTAGACTGGTTAGACCCTCAGAGAAATGGTCCATATGACAATCTTGGGTGTAACCAATGGTTCTACGAATTTTTTGCCAAAATACTTTACCATCAACATAACTTGGGCAAAAAATGTCAAAAAATGGTAGTTCAAACAAACGCTGTCAATAAATTCTGCAAGGTCAAAGCTTTGACAATGCATGTTGTATCACTTCTAAAATACTAATGTAGGATGTGATCAACCTAATTTTGATATTTTGTTTTTACATTTTATTTTTACGATTTATTCTTTTATACGTATTCCATATTACAATTTTATGACAGAAATTAATTGATCATGACAAACCACCTTGAAACAGACCCACATTGTTTCTTTTAATTAAGAGTAAGGAATTCATAAATATGTTGGTATGTAAGAAATCTCAAAACTTTGATTCTGCTAAATATTATAGTCAGCAGGCTTTTCTTTGAGAAATATTGTCCCAAACCTACACTGAATCAAAAAAGAAACTTTTGCCAAGTTTGAATGTATGTATGTTAGTACAGTTTCAATCCTTACGTGAAACTCAAATCTTACATTGAATAAATATATCTGGCTTTTATACGGAGACTAGATGACCAATTTTGCAAACAAAAAGAAATTTAAAAGCTATTGCTAGTATATATATTATGTGTGTTCATCGAAGTGGTACCCTTGAACAAGTGGTACATACTTATAGCAAAAGTTTCTTTTTTGGTTGAGTATAATTAAGTTGAACCTACATTTATCCTAAGATATGTTGACCCTGGAATAGTCTGGATGATTTGATGATGAGCGCAGATCAAGATCAGCCTGTACATATCTGACATGATATATATTTTAATTAAGGTAGAATACCTTTAATGTTGCCATTTTGTGATTTTTTTTTTTTTTGAGCAGCATTGTTACGTATCCGAACTTATTCGGGTGTGGTCCTTAATATTTGGCGGTGGAACGTTCCTCCGCCAAATGTTTCCGACTCTGCCCTAATAATTCTGACGTAGCGGGAATCTCATTAGGGGTATTCTACCTCAACACGGAATGATAATGAAGATGTTACCTGCATCTATTCTGTGAGCCACAACTGCTAGCAAAATGACACCACACAGTAAACATCGTTCAGACAGGCCTGCAGCCCAATCCATCATTGGTCAATCCCCTGCAAACAGAAAATAGAAAAGTATTTTACTGATAAGCATTTCTTTTTATCATATCTTTAGGTGAAATGATGCCACACTATTAATTAAACATCAATGATGCCACACTAGTAAACATCTTCAGACAGGCCGCCATCCCAATGTATTGTCAATCTCCTTCAAGAACAAAATAGAAAAGTGTTTTACTGATAAGCATTTTTCTTCTTATCAATTTTAGAAGCAAAATGGTGTGATGCCACAAGGGACACATTTCTCACAAAGGCTGCGAGCTCCAAACATAATTGGTCAATCTCCTTCAAAAGCTAAATAGAAAAGTATTATACTGATAAGCTTTTTTCTTCTTATCATTTTTGCGATGCCACACAGGACACAATATGCTCACAAAGGCTGTGAGCTCCAACCATCATTGGTCAATCGATCACCTGCAAGCAGAAAATTAAAAAGTATTTTACTGATAAACTTTTTTCTTATCATCACTGTTAGATGAGGATGACACTAAAAAGCTACATTTCTTATATAGGCACAAGGCCAGATCCATAGTTGATCAAGTATATCTCTGGTATTTACAGCATTTTAAATATACAGCATTTTACTGATAAGCCCATGATCACATGCACCCAATTTACAGTAACTTAATTTTTGAATAAGTTCTTAAACCTAATTACATACATTTTGATACATTTAAATGTTCATATAAAAAGGAATGCAAAGACATAAAAAAATCTGCAAAATGATATGCTTCTATCTAAAGGAAAAAGAAGAGACCTTATGAGCCATATTCAATGAGAAGTTTAAATATTTACAGATTGGCAATGAATAATGATTAATCCTTTCTCAAATGACAAAAGTTCTAGACTTGTCCAAACTGAAAGCAATAGCAGAAAACAATGTATGGTGCTTGAAAAAGAAAATTTATATTTCATTGCAGAGACAATATTGATAGGAAATCATGAAGATGCTGATTATTTTTTCTCAGAATCTCTTAATGTTTGTTTTAAGTTTCCTCTTATAGGTGTGCAGACTTCAGGGTATATTTGGGAAAGGGTTTAGGCCTTCTACAATCTAATTGAAATATAGATCCTATCTTTCAGTAGGATCTAACGACGACCCGTTGAGGGTCATCTTCTGTGACCTTTCTTTGGACCAATCAGATTTTACTTTGGAAAAGTTGAAAGATTTTTTGCATGCGCACGGGCATGCCCACTACCGTGCACACTACACTTCCGTTTCTAACGATAACAAGTAGCCATGGACGCCTCTAGTTTGGTGATTTCACTACAAAGACAAAGACCAAAGTCCGTTAATTTTGAGAGCAAAGACATGGCATTTATGAAGCAGATAGTCTTCTGCATGGAAGCAACAGTTCAACACGATCATCACGCCAACCCGAAACAAAGTGATGTTAACTTATAAACGTATAACGTCGGTGGGGAGTCAAAACCTCGTAACTCCAGCTTTTTCAAGCTGTAGTTACGAGGTTTTGATTACCCATCCACGATAAACTATATATTGGCAATTTGAATCAATGCAAACCTGATTCCCAATTAGCTCAGTCGGTAGAGCGTCCGACCCAAGAACTTTATGACCAGGGATCGACTCCCACTTTCGCATCATATTTTTTCCTACTATGTATTTTATATTTTTCAAACTATAAAGAATCACGGATATAAAAACATAATTGGTAATTGTATTTTTATTTCGTTTTTGCAATTTCTAGAATAATTTGGTATGGAAAAATGTAATAAAGATGATAAAAAATAAGGGGGACAAATAGATGAAGTCAGCGCGAGGTTCGATCCTCTAATCCACGGTTTTCAAGTCGGCAGCTCTACCAACTGAGCTAACTTGACTTCTACTGATATGGTATACCAATTGTCCATATATATATATTTATGTTCAAAATAACATACCGCTCTACTTCGGGTTAGCACAATGGTCGCACAGAACTGCCACTTAGTACAGTGCCAAAAATATACCGAAACATATCCACTTCATTAATAAATGCCATATCTTTGTTCTCAAAACTAACGGACTTTGCGTGTCTATCAACCGCAGCCACCTGGTGTTATTGTCAGGGACAACAGACCTGCGTTTGCAACGAGCGTTTTGATTGGTTGGTGTAAAAATAGAAAAAATGGAAATTCCCAGGTCACAGAAGATGACCCCTAATGCGCGATCTTCAGATGTAACATAATGAAATTATGTTATCTGGATTCATTCAGATTGGGCCTTCTAATGAAGGATAACTGATTCTTAATATTGACAAAACTGAGAAAAGCTGGTTTAAAAGTAAAGCCAAGTGTTTACTTTAATGCTTTATCAAACAAACCCGAGTTTTAACGACCCAATGAGAACAGGCTTTCTAAAAAAACGGCCACATATACACTGGTGGTGAACTCGGCCAAAGCGAGGGAGGTTTTTTGCTACAACAAGGTACAGATATTTTGCGTTTAAATGTGAGTTTAAAGATCTGATTGGATAGTTTTTCTAATAACAATGAATTTGTTCTAAAAATAGACCGGCTATACCAACATGTATTGACAAAGCATCTGTGTTGTTATAAAATGTCAGCCGTAGTTACGATATTTTATAACAACACCGACAGAATACTATGATAGCGAAAAAACGTCCCAGGCCGAGTTTACCACCAATGAAATACACAACTCCACATCAACATCGCAGACATCTAGAAAAACATAATGTGGACACGATGTGGATATGGAATCGTCTGTGACCTAGCCTTAACATGGTGAAGAAAATACTTGAACCAGCCATTTTTGTTGCATAAATTTTGTCTCTACAACATCATGCCTGTAACATGAATTTATTTTACGTATAACAGAAGAGTATCATAGGCAGAGTAAGAATTTAAAAGGGACATTTCATTCCAATTTCATTTTTTTAAAATATGTCTTGATGCCAAGATTGGTTATTCTAATGAGTATAAATACTATTAGTTTTTTGAAGTTGTTGCCAATAAGCGAGAAACCCGCATTTAAAGTTGAGACATAATCGATAAATTGCATATAAATCCGAACTGTTGTCCACAACAATTTGTTCAATTTTAACACAAAAATATAAATTTCTCGTAAACGGCGCAATATTTTGGCTTGAAATTTTCAGAATTTTCATAAGGAAATATGCTCTTTCAGATAAAAATAAAATTTATGACAAAAAATTCTGAAATGTCACTTTAAGTCAATTAAGCACAAATCCCTGATCTCCATCAACCCTGCAACAGCTTTCGAATTGAAAGGTCCCCATTTCTGATGTTTGGGAAAGGTTTAACGAATGCAAAAAGCTGACCAAAATATCCCCTCTTTTCTCCATTAGTCTAACCTTAAACAATCAGTGATGTATAACCTTAAGAGGTCATTTTCGTAATATTTGTGGATATTTGAGGACACATTATTTGTCATTGATAACTCAGTATCTGACAGTAAACAAGCGTAAGATCATATCGAAGATTATAATAATACCTTAAGTAAACTATGTTAGCCTATCAAAACAAATAGGAAACTTAAACCACTTCTGGGACGAAACGCAAACTTTTCGAAAGTCTTTGATGTCTAAACTGTCGGCTTAATTTTCTTTTTATTCAGCTATTCAGTTCACTCTGAAATTCGCATAATATAATGAGTCCATCACTTTTACTTCCATTTCTGTAAGTCTTTATGTCTGGCAATCCATTTAACGATTAATCCTTTCCCAAACAGCATTAATTCATACTGTTCAAATATGAAAGCTACAGCAACACGGTGTACAACCCACGTGACTTGTGACGTCATGAATAGATCAGGATTGGATGAGAAATGGATAAAAATTGCTCACTTCGTGTAAGACTTTTGCTAATAACTTTCCTTATACTTGTCGTATCTTTACAAAACTTTGACGAGAGCCGTCCTCGTAGAAGGCCTGACTAACGGCGAACAAGTTATTAACCCAAAGTTTTAAGAATTTTGAGTTTATTCGAACCGCGTAATTTGAGGTCAATACAATTCCTGTAATGTGGATGGGAGCGATTTCATAAAAATTATGAAAAATGCTTTTTAGACAATATTTCTATGACGCCGTGTCTCCTAATTAATAAAGCGTGTGTTGCAGTACTTAGGTTTGGCGTTAAACCGCATCGTCATGTTAATCTGGTTATATTTTGAAAAGAAATGTGTAATGACATGGATGGGAAACTGAACAAAATAGACATGGATCGGAGCTAACAACTTGCCTGTGAGACGTAGAACTACAATTGATCTATCTCTATGATTTATATAAAGTTGTGTGCTGTATGATAATTGCCCAAATATACCGTATAGCACTTTATTTCTGCGGGGTCCAAATTCTGCGGTTTTTCCAGAAATCAGGCGGGTTAAATTTCTGCGGAAAATATTTCTGCGGTCTTTCATTTTGCAAAATCAAAGATTTTATTTCTGCGCTATCAAATCAGTTTTAGTCAGTATCAGACATAGTTTGAAAGACGATGCTTACCAAATATTCTAATTACTCCGTTAGGGTAAAGGGATAATCCCACTCATTTACCAGTATCTATAAAGGCGTTTTGGAAAACAATGCCGTATACAGATAGGTGTGAAAATAAAGACATGTCAAACTGTTACCAATCAGTCAAACTTGTTAAAGCTTTGTTTATTTATGAACTAAAATGTCTTATCGGCACTTAAGTTAAGCCATAGTTACACCATTTTTGAATAGGAAATCACTCCATTGTTATGATATTGTTCTTTCCATCGGGTGGTAACGGTTTAACTTGTCCATGTACTGACTAAAATAACAGGCAACAATCTCTACATTCAGGATTAATATTCTGCGGATTTTATTTCTGCGGTGCCGGCCACGACCGCAGAAATAGCAGAAATAAAGTTCCCGCAGAAATAAAGTGTTATACGGTATAGTAGATCTATTTTTATGTACGCTTACGTGGAAATTCAACAAGAAAAATAAATAACCGAAAATAGTTGTTGATTGCAGTAATTAAACGTATTGTATCTTAACTTTTTCCATACTAAAAACTTTGAGACAAGGCGCATTTGAATCGAATTACTCACTACTTAAAGTATGGTTTGGTACAAGAAGCCATCTAATAACGTCCTTCAAAAACGCAGATGACGTGTTATCCAGTTGAAATCCTCTGTTATTAAGAAGTCCAATAAATGTTTCGAACATATCGGTATATACCATTGTCTTTCAAAACTCTCATATCACATACGTGATGAGCCGACCTTGTTTCCAGGCCACTGGGCAATTCTACCTCGCTATAAAATTCTCACTCATTTTTCAGGAGTTTAAGCGGACCAAAGAGCACATTCTTGGAAAAGCTACGTGTCCTTTTTACAAGTGGTGATGTATCACATACTAACGCCTTTTTTTCACAGAGCTTGGATTACACATTGTTCCTTTCGAAGGACTGAAGACAGGCGGATGTCTTTTAATAGTGATTTTCACTTTTGCACGTGCTTAGATACATTTGCAAATGAACCGTTGGATGTCACAAGGACTTCCTTCAAAGTGCTTTGTCACAAATTCGGTTTAGACGCTGTTTATGTCGACAATGACTAATTTCTAACTCTGCTATTTGCATTCATCGTCAATTACATAGGTTATTCGACATCATCGCTGAAGGTGCCTGAGATAGAAATATCAAGAGGAAATGTACATTGTCAATACAAACAAAGATGACATTGATGGTCTAAATCGATCACCTGAGCTGCTATGACACATTGTCAATGTCCAATCATGCTCAAAAGCAAAGTTAGCCTAGATCTTATATTCACCAAAATTTTGTCAAAGTTTTGTATTGATTGTTCAATTTGTGTGTCTGTTAGAGATAAATCAAAAATGGAAATTTTGTCAACTTCAATGCCAGATAACTAAGGTCTTTCAAGGCCGAACATGTTGAAAGTCATGCCCTTTCAAGATTTAATAGTCACCAAGATTGTGTCCGAGTCTTGACTAGACTAGCTAATTTTTGTCACTGTTAAGAGTGAAAACAAAGTTTAAAACGACAATTTTGTCAAGTCCAGAGGCAGATAACTGAAAAATTAAAGTCATCCAGGATCTTACGGTCATCAACATTGTGTTATCTGCACCTTTTAGTCAATATTGATACTTATGTAGATGCTATAATGTAAACACAGTAAAAAACGGAATTTCCCCATTCAGTGGCAGATGGCCTAATTAGTGAATATCTGGTTCGATATGGCCCATAATGAAACTCACCAAAGACATTGTGAACTAACTTGTTTGACAAATTTGGTCAAGAGTGACTAAAAATTTTTGATGGATGATCAACAGATGAAGGGCAGACTTACTTTAAGGTCATCTAAATACGCCATCTTCAGCTCTTGATGCTCAGGTGAGCTAAAAGTGCTGATTAGCAGAAATTTCTTCTTTAGCCTGAAATTTTCCTTTCTTTTATGAAGATTTTTTAACCAACCATTAAGTAGCGAGCAATTCAATTCTAACGTGCATTGTTTCAAAGGGTGTGGTATGGGAAGGGTTAAGAAACAATTTGGTTCATTGTTACAATGAACAATTATTTTCAGTAACATGTATTTACATATCATGGAATTTCCCTGTAAGTTTGTATAAAAATGCTATTAGAAAAACACGCCACAAACACGATTACATTTACAGTTTTTTTTCTTTAATTTATTTCCAACGTTTCGCCCTTATGGGCTTCTACAGGGATAATGATTTTTTATATCAATAAAAATGCTATACATTTGGGCAATTATCATACAGCACACAACTTTATATAAATCATAGAGATAGACCAATTTTAGTTCTACGTCTCACAGACAAGTTGTTAGCTCCGATCCATGTCTATTTTGTTCAGTTTCCCATCCATGTCATTACACATTTCTTTTCAAAATATAATCAAATTAACATGACGACGCAGTTTACCATCAAATATTAATAGTGAAACACATGCGTCATTTTTTAGGGGTAATAAAGTTATAGAAACATTGTCTAAAAGGCATTTTTCATATTTTTTATGAAATCGCTCCCATCCACATTACAGGAATTGTATTGACCTCAAATTACGCGGTTCGAATAAACTCAAAATTCTTAAAACTTTGGGTTAATAACTTGTTCGCCGTTGGTCAGGCATTCTACGAGGACGGCTCTCGTCCATGTTTTGTAAAGATATGACAAGTAAAAAGAAAGTTATTAGCAAAAGTCTTACTCGAAGCGAGCAATTTTTATCCATTTATCATCCAATCCTAACCAATTCGTGACATCACAAGTCACGTGGGTTGTACACCGTGAGCAAGCTACAAGTAATGGAAATTCAGACCAGGGTATGATTATAGCACAGACTATGTTGAGTCAAACAGCAGAAAATCATTTTCCTAAGCCTTTTTTTATTTTAGAGACATCAAAACAAGGTCTTGTTTGGGAAAGGTTTAATTCAGAGCCATCCATTCATCCAAGCGGCTGAACCCAGCATTGTTTGGGCTTAACCCAACCCATTGGAGTCACAAAATAAACAATTGAGCCCAAAGTTTTCGCTTGATAAACTCTGTACTTGGGCAGCGTAATTTTTCAAATTCCGCGGATTATATTTCAATTTGTTACAGAGTTTTTACAATGGTATTTGAGACGTAGGTGACAAACTGATGATAGACTCGAGACTCTGATCTGAACGATAAAATCTGCGACAATTCATTCCCTTACCACACAACCACTCAGAAAAGATAATTATTTAACCCTTTTCCAAATGATGAAATTTAATTCTCTGTCAATTAGAACTTTGGCTTAAAGTTGATTAGATTTATTTGGACATTGAAACTTTGAAATTGTTAAAAAAAAAATTAAGCTTTTTGAAAGAAGTTGAAGACAACTTTTACAAAGGGATGAAATTTTCAAACTTCATTACTTTTTGAGAAGAAAACATTGTAGAAAATGAAGAAACAGGCATATTCTTCAGTTCATACAATGTTTTCCAAAGTTTGAATATAAACAGCTAGTCCTATAACATGAAGTATGTTGCATTCAGCCCTGGAGTTATCAAACCTTTCCCAAATGGCAAAATTTAGACTTCTCCAATCTTAAAGCTGCTGTACATGACAAATTTTAGGGATGTTGACCAAGAAAACGTATGTGCACAATATAGCGTTGAAATTATTGAAGCAAAAGGAGAAAATGCTGGTTATCAGCATTTTCTTTTTTTGCCTCCATGTTTTGCTAGACTTTTTTCAGTTTCTTATAATGACATCAAAACCAGACTTTCTTTGGAATTGGTGTAACCCTTTTCTAAATAAGATCTGGTTTTGACGTCCTCATTAAGTAATCAGCTTGTGAAAACATTGAGACAAAAGAAGAAAATTGTGATGATCAGCATTTTTATCCTTTTGTCTCAATATTGTCTGTACTACTTAGTACAAAACTCCCGTCCTTTTATTATCATCATGCATTTTGTCTTCTGCAACAGCTTCCAATTTGGACCTATCTGAAATTTTGCCATCTGGTAATGGGTTACAGTTTTGTGAAAGATTTGAATCGTTTATCTGTAGTGTTACCTGTCCTAGATCTTTATTGCATCAATGAAAACTTTTCTGAATGAATTCTTCTGTGAAAGTTAAACCTATAATTAATTCTAATCTGATTGCACAGGTTGTGAAGGCCTCATAATCTAATGTTAAGGTAGTCTACCCCTATTGAGATTCGCCCTACGTCAGAATTATTCAGGCCATGTTGAAAACATTCCGCGGTGGAACTTTCTACTGACGAATTCTTACGATCGCGCCAATTTCAGTAAGTTCAGATATATAACGACAACACTCGAAAAATTTTGATGTTCTATGAATCTCAAAATGGCCATAATATTAACATTAACCTATTACCAGACAGCAAAATTTTAGACTGGTCCAAATTCAGATATTTCAGAAGACAATTTTTAGTGAAAGAAATTTAAATCTTTTATCATTTTTGTGTAGGAAACATTTTGTATTTCTTTTTTTTTTTTTACCTTTTATAGAATGAAGAGTACCATAAGTCCATTCAAGGATACTGATGCTTTTTAACAACCAACAAGATGAAGGCTTTGGAAAACATGCATTGTAAAATATTGTAAGTAACAATGCTCCAAGGGGCCCTGGATCAGGAAGAAGAAAGATATGGCGTACTAAATGGGTCAAAAGTCTAGAAAGAGCGTGCACGCATAAAATATACGCGTCGACGCATAAATTTTATGCGTCGATGCGTATATTTACGCATCGACGCATAAAATTTATGCGAGCAGTTGAAAATATATGCGTTGACGCGTAATTTTTACGCGAGCAGTAGTAAAAAATGTGAAACCGAGGCTGGCCAATGGGAGAGGCGGTTACAAACCTTTCCCTTTACACCATAAAATTGATGGATGAAACGAAGGATCTGATTGGTTAAAAGATAAAATACGCATCGACGCGTATATTTACGCGAGCAGTTGGAAATTTACGCGTCGACGCATAAATTTTCAACTGCTCGCGTAAATTTTATGCGTCGCCGCGTAAATATACGCGTCGATGCATAAAATTTACGCGTCGACGCGTATATTTTATGCATGCACGCTCTAAATAGACTTTTGACCCATTTGGTACGCCATAGAAAGAAAAGGAAGAAATTGCTTGTGATAAACAATTTCTTCCATTCCTACAATGTTTTCTGCTCAGAGAGAAAAAAATGTGAAATTACATTTGATTAAAATTGTTGTCTACAACATCTTTGAATTTGGCCTAAACTGTCTTTAATTGTGCCATCTGGTAATGGGTTAATATGAAAGAAGGGGACCATTAAAAGCCATTTAAGGACAGACTATGAGTAAATAAGCGATATTTATCATAGATGGATAATAGTCCCATCATAAATCATTTTTCACTCTCCGATCACAAAAGGATGTTAAAACATAATTTGTGAGCACCCACAATGCATGACTTTTCGGCATTTTTATCATTTTTATCGTTAATTAGATCTAATGACTTTGTGATTATTTATTGTACTGGTATCCTTTTCTCACAAAGATATGAAGTCTCAGAACCACTTTTGTGAAATGTAAGAATAGATATCGGCAGAGCCGGGGTTTGAACTCTCCACCCCTGGATTAAATGTAGCTGACTTGACATTACCTATTTAAACTATTGGGACTTGGCCCTCATTACCAGCAATTGAATCTGAAATACTTGGACAGATGCAGTCATTCAATAGGGAATGATTTTATCCAGTTAACAGAGACGCAATTTTGGACAAACAATAGTTATGATTTTGTAGGTGTTGTTATAAAATCTCGTCACTAAGGCTTGATTCAAGCCATAGTTGCGAGCTTTTATAAGAACACCTATATTTTATCAAAACATAATGGTAAACCCAGTCTATTTTTAGCAAAAAATTCATTGCCATTGAATCTGTAATACTTGGACAGATGCGATTATTCAATTCTAGTATTGAACAGTTACTGCTTTCATTTTCAACAGGTGTTAAACACGCTTCATTATCTTCTTTTCTCATGCATTATTTATGCATATTGTTAAAACTTATGTTGTAACCAGCTCTAATTTCAATACTTTAATGGCCATTAACATTTTTCCTACTGGAATAAACTTGGTTCACAAGATCTGTGCAAAACTGTAATATGTTACATATAGAGCATTGTGCACTAACAATTATTGCTTTGCACTTTAAAAGTTTGTTTTTTTTTTTGTAATTTTTTCAATCTTTCACTCTTTTCAACCCATTCCCAAACAAGACCTGGTTTTGACATCCCTAATAGAAAAGTCTTTGGTGAAATTATTGAGACAAAAGAAGAAACTGCTGATAACCAGCAGTTTCTCCTTTTGTCTCAAAATTTTCTTTGCCATATTAGTTTACAAAAATCCTATCTTTAATAACATCTTTTTTGTCATTTGTGGCAGTTTTTGAAGTGGACCACCCTGAAATGTTGTTGTTTGGTAATGGGTTAATAGGGTATGTCTTATTATGCAACCTACGAGATTTCTCATTTTGTAAATGAACAAATTTTATTGGTCATGTGAAATGTAGTAGTTCAAGGCAATTGCAGCAAATCGAAACAATCTTCACATATTTTATAGAATCTCTAAAAGTTAAAGTTTCTATTTAAAGTCTACTTTCACTTGCGTGTTCAACTGACTTTACACTTTAACTCATGATCACTGAGTCTCAAGTCGGCTGTTAACAGTCGGCGCCTTCAGAAGCCACAGCTCTTTGACTTTCAACTCTCCCGTGTACCCATTTATACACCTGGGTGAAGAGGAGCAATGTGGGGTAAGTTTTTTGCTCAGAAAAATTCCCGTGGCGCTGGCGGGATTTGAACCCAGGATCCCTCGATCCCAAAGCCCGCGTCCTACCATTAGAACACTGGTGGTGAACTCGACCAAAGCGTGGGACGTTTTTTCGCAATCATAGTATTCCGTCGGTGTTGTTATAAAATATAACGAGATTTTATAACAACACAGACGGTTTGTCAATACATATCGGTAAACGCGGTTTATTTCTAGAACAAATTCATTGTTATTAGAAAAACTATCCAATCAGATCTTTGAACTCACATTCAACCCTTTCCAAAACAAGACCTGGTTTTGACGTCCCTAATAGAAATGGCTTGGGAAAACATTGAGACAAAAGAAGAAACTGCCGGTACCCAGCAGTTTCTCCTTTTGCCCCAATATTTTCTTGGCTATATCACACACAATTTCAATCTTTATTAACATCCATTTTGTCGTCTGCAGCAGCATTGTAATTGGACCTGCCTAAAATTGTGTTGTTTGGGAAAGGGTTGAACACAAAATATCTATACCTTGTTGTAGCGAAAACTGTCCCTTGCTTTGGCCGAGTTCCCCACCAGTCCTAAAGGCATGGTGACATACAATGTCACGTCCACATAAGGGGCCCATATTACCAACGATCTTACCGCCATGTTTTTGTGCAAACTGTGTAAGAAGACATCTGATTGCACGAGAAATCCGAATGGGCCAATAAGGTTTGTTGTAACAAGTAATTATGCAAAAATTATGGGACCCTTGATGAGACACAGGCCCCAGGTCCACATGAATTTCTTTATTAACCCTTTCCCGAACGGCAAAAATTTAGGGTGATCCACTTCAGAAACTGCCACAAATGACGAAATGGAAGTTATTGACAATAAAATTTGTGTAAAAAATGGCACAGAAAATATTGAGACAAAAGGAGAAACTGCTGGTTATCAACAGTTTCTTCTTTTGTTTCAATGTTTTCCCAAGCCTATTCTATTAGGGACGTCAAAACCAGGTCTTGTTCGGGAAAGGGTTAATTCCTCTCAGTATATTCCCAGGCCCGTAGGAAGCAATTTCATATGGGGGGGGGGGGGGGGCTAAAGCCCTTGTCCTGAATATGGGGGGGGGGGGGCTAATTTGGATTTTCCCACAATTTTCAGTGTAAAATTAAGAAAATTCCGCATTTTAGGCCAACTTTGGGGGGGGGGGGGGGGGGGGGGGGGCTTAGCCCCTCCTAGCTCCCCCTGTTCCTACGGGCCTGATTTCCAAACCATTTTTATTATTATAAGGGACGTCAAAACTAGCAATTGTTTAGGAAAGCCTTTAAAATGACATTATTATACTATGAGTAGAGAAAGCTACCAAACCATTTTTATTCTGATCCCTCTCTATGAGCAATGGCAGGGTATAAATATCGCTCACTGTCAATCATTCTTGTCAATAGTTTATCCCTTTCCCAACAATACCCAGTTTTCACATTCCATGTAGAATAGTAAAATATATTGGGATTGCAAATATTGAGAGAAAAGAAGAAATTGCTGATAATCAGCAATTTCTTCTTCCCCCTCAATATATTCTAAGCTATTACACAAATTTTCTATTTATGACATGAATAATGTTATTTCAAATCCTTTCATATTGGACTATTGCAATTTTTTGCCTATCAAGAAAGGGTTAAGTCACTCGAATACCCCCCTGCATGATCCTTATGAAGAATATAGATTAGCTTGATAAACACAGGAATGACAAATTATATGAAAATCAGCATTGTCAAAATTTTAGAAAGTCAAAGACATAACCATTTTCCCTTTCAATTGTTCATTGAATTTGAGTTAAGTCTTATTATCTAATATCCATCTTTTTGCTTTTTTTTCACTAATTTAATTATTCACTTCTTTTGCGTCTGAGTGTTCTCCCAATAGTTTTCAAATAGGAATTTCCAAACCAGGTGCATACCCAAGACTTTGTTAATGTTGAAGCCAAAGGTATTTGTACCGTAAGTCTCTAGGAGTCTATTGACTGGGCATCAGTGTCACTTGATGCTGAACATGGGCTTGAGCCCTCTCTCCCCTTTTCAATATAAACTTGCTTCCTGGGCCTGCAAAAAGATATAAAAATAATGCCTTGTTTGGTGCAGGGTTAATCATAGTTAAGTCTCTAGGAGTCTATTGACTGAGAATCAATGTCACTTGATGTGTGTGAAAAGGTTTAGTCCCCTGAATGACAGTCTAGATAGGGATTTGTCCTCACAAGTGGCATTTGGAACTCTTAACCCTTTCCCAAACGACAACTTTTTGAGGCGGTCCAATTTGAAAGCTGCAGCAGACGACAAAGTAAATGACCGCAAAAGGTCAAAATGCTTATCTTATAGCCAAGAAAATATTGAGGCAAAAGGAGAAACTGCTGGTTATCAGCAGTTTCTTCTTTTGTATCAATGTTTTCCCAAGCCTTTTCTGATAGGGACGTCAAAACCAGGCCCCGGTTTCTCGAAAAAATTTAAGTATATTCTCATGAGTTCATGCTCAACTTCTATTCAATACCAATCAACGTTGATTGGTATTCAATTGAAGTTCATGATTGTGGATTGCGTGCGATTTGAGCAAGATGCTCAGATTTGAGCATGAGAACATACTTAAGTTTCTTCGAGAAACCGGGGCCAGGTCTTGTTTGGAACTCTTATGGCCCACTTAGCTTAGCTCTTTCCCAACCAAGACCTGGCCCCGGTTTCTTGAAAAAACTTAAGTACGTTCTCAGACTCAAATCTGAGCGCTGTGCTCAAATCACACAAAATCCACATGAACTTCAATCAAATACCCTCCAACGTTGGAGAGTATTCCTTTGAAGTTGAGCATGTACGCATGAGTATATAATTAAGTTTTTTTGAGAAAACTGGGCCTGGTATAAACATCCCTGAAAGGATAGGGACGAGGGAAAGATTGAGGTAACCAGCATTTTCTCCTTCTGCCTCAATATTTTCTGGGCTTAATTATACACAAATCCTATATTTATCAACATACATTTTGTGGTCTGCAGTGGCATATTTCAATTTGACTACCTTATTATTTTGTTGTTTGGATATAAATGTTTAGTCCCTTGAATGACAATCTAGATACAAATTTGTCCTGACAAGTGGCATTCGGAACTCTTATAGCCCACTTAGCTAAAGCAGATCTGCTACTTGGTACCCGTTAACAAACCGAATAACTCTTAGACTTGGGTTAAAGCTGATGAAAATCCTCAATATGAGAATACCAAGCATTTCCAGATAGCAGCGGCGGATCCATGATTTCTGTGAGGGGGGTTTGTTTTTACAAAAAGGGGGTTCGTTTTACAAGTTTTCCACAATTTTGACTAAATTTCTGCATGAAAATGGAATAATTAGGCTACATAGGGGGGTTCGTTTGAACCCCCCGAACCCCCCTGGATCCGCCACTGGATAGGGACATCAAAACCAGATTTTGGGAAATGATTTAGCTCAACAAAAAGCAAAGGAAAGAGGATACTAGTAGATAGATGGATTGTTAAATGAGATCATGTTATGCTAGAGATCACTAAATGACCTGATTGTCATAATACGACAGTTTAATTCTCCAATTAGAATTGAAAGGGCATTTATCATTCAAATTACAACATTTCAAATTTTGAAAAAAAAAAGTTTGATTGAATCTTTGATAGTAAATTTTGCATATTCATGCTTCCTTTATGATGACATAGCTTTCCCCAATTCAATTTACAGTGAATTCTTTAATTACCACACAATGATTCTTTTTGACTCCTTACAAGATAATTGCTTTAAAAAACATCGTGGAAAATGAAAAAAAATTGCTTGTAACAAGCAATTTCTTCATTTCCCACATTTTTTTCTATTCAGAAAGATCCAAGGATCTGTAATTGTATTCAATTCATTATATTGTCCTCTGCAACATCTTTGAATTTGGACAAGTCCAAAATTTTGTTGTTTGGTAACGGATTAAACAGCAATTGCTATTTTTATTATTCCTGAAAGCAAAAACAAATGAAACTCTGAGGGAAAAAAAAAGTAGAACATTGATAATCAGCATTTTCTTCCTTTCTCTCAACATTTCTCTATAATATACACTTTCTATTAATGCAGTAAAAAATTTCCCCAAAATTATAAATTGATGCAGTCTAAAATTTACACTCTAGGTGCACTCAAGTTTAGAAAAAGGATCAGAATTTTGAGATTTCATTTATGTTTCAAATTGTTTACTTTCAATTAAATTAGCTTTAGTAATATGATCAAACAATTTTGGTATATGATGCATTAGCCTTTTCACTTTCAGCAAAAGTTTTGTTCAAAACAGATATATTTTCTCTAAAATGTTTTCTATGGGTTTATAAACAAAAATATTTATTATAATGACAATGTTGTCTCCATTACTTTTAATTGGAACTCATAAGTTAGAACATATCATCAATTCTATACAATTTTTGCAATGCTGACTGTTTGATTGATTTCATTTCTTTATCACTGCATGAAATCTTGCTAGATAAAGCTGTAAGCATTCTTAACTTTTCTTAAGGACAGATCCTCCATTTATTTCCTACGGTAAGATTTTTTTCATTTTTTCTGTACTGATTTTTAAATATATGTGAAGTAAAAAAATGACTTAAAAACTATAGGTCACCAAGCGAATTAAAAAGTTTTTGGAATTCAAGGGAGACTACTCTTGTCTAAAATTGCAAAAATGAGGTGTCACTTAAATACCCACAAAAAAGGTGTTCGAAATGACTAGGATTACATAAATAAGTCTTTATTGTGTTCAATATGTTTTATTCTGTCTAAATGAGTATCAATCTTGGAAAAATTAGTGATGATTTTGAAATTTTTAGTAAAACATTCTTTCAAAAGTAGCTGATATTGCTCTTTTCTCGCAACGTTTCTGATAATAAAAAATATTCCAGCGGTAAGAATTTTTTCTTTTTTGGTATAGACATAGTGCTTGGTCATACCTACAAAAACAAAAAAAGAAAAATATATCAAACCAAGCGTTTTTCTTAGTTATACGTAAAATTCGGTTTACTTTTTGCAGCTCTGTCCGAAATTGTATCACTATTTTTATCCATTTTCTTCCTCATTACCAACTTTACATAATAGAAAGTGTCATCTGTTGTGTCCATCTGAAGCGGACTAGCTCATAAAGACGCCACTTTGCTTTCGTTGCTCCGTTTCCTATCGCTAACGACACATGTTGAACGCGTAACAGAAAGCGAATTGTACCATCCGAATACTATTACACTTTAATTGGCCAAACAGAGAAAATTGAAATAACCGAAAAGGATCTTGTAATTTATCAAATAAACATTAACTAAATGTAAAGAAATACATTTGCTGACAAGGCCAATCACTGAAACAGCTTTATTTCGTTATTTAGGATATGCGTAGTAAGTTGCGCAGTAACAACTGGAGGATCTGTCCTTAAAACACAAAATTTTAATGTGAATAAAATTGAAGGGTCATGCCAATGACAATAATCGACTCTACAATTGTCACTAAATGTGGAAAATGTTCATTTCATTGCTGAACAGCTATGAGGGAAAAGAACAAATTGCATATTATCAGCATTTACTTCTTTTCCCTCTGTAATTTCAAAGACTTTTTCCCTTTTTCACATAATACATAATCAATGTAGTACAACTTGAAAGGAGTAGCAGACTAAAAGATGATTCTTGTAAAAAACAGAAAAAAAATAATATATATATGTTTTGACAAGGCAAATACCTGCATTGAGGGAAAATGAGAAATTGCTGATAATAACCCTTTATGAATGATGTTGCAAACTATTTCTATTAAGGACATCAAAACAATGATGTCTTGTTTCGTACAGGATTAATCTGTTTGTTTTATCATGATAAGTAATGCACATTTTGTCATTTACAATGCATTAAAATTTGAGCTATAGAGTTACATTAAGGTGTTAAAGTGACATTTCAGAATTTTTTGTCATAAATTTTACTTTTATTTTTATCTGAAAGAGCATATTTCCTTATGAAAATTCTGAAAATTTCAAGCCAAAATATTGCGCCGTTTACGAGAAATTTATAGTTTTGTGTTAAAATTGAACAAATTGTTGCCGACAACAGTTCGGATTTATATGCAATTTATCGATTATGTCTCAACTTTAAATGCGTGTTTCTCGCTTATTGGCAACAACTTCAAAAAACTAATAGTATTTATACTCATTAGAATAACCAATCTTGGCATCAAGACATACTTTGAAAAATTGAAACTGGAATGAAATGTCCCTTTAAGTAAAACATTAAAGTGGCGTCAGTGTAATCAAATAGAATCAATGTATGGCTTCTATCTAATGAAATAATGATAGATGTACCCCCAACCAGCGCTTTTCAACCCTTTCCAAAACAGCAAAATTTTAGGGTGATCCATTTTAAAAACTGCCACAAAAGACGAAATGGATGTTATTAAAGATGAAATTTGTGTAAGTTTGTGTAAAATATGACATAGAAAATATTGAGACAAAAGGAGAAAGTGCTGGTTATCAGCAGTTTTTTCTTTTGTTTCAATGTTTTCCCAAGACTAATCTAATAAGGACGTCAAAACCAGGTCTTGTTTGGGAAAGGGTTAAACAAAAGATTTGAAATATTTTGTATATAATCAAATATGAGCAACATTTAACCCTTTCTGAAACAAGACCAACTCATAAGTTAGAACATATCATCAATTCTATACAATTTTTGCAATGCTGACTGTTTGATTGATTTCATTTCTTTATCACTGCATGAAATCTTGCTAGATAAAGCTGTAAGCATTCTTAACTTTTCTTAAGGACAGATCCTCCATTTATTTCCTACGGTAAGATTTTTTTCATTTTTTCTGTACTGATTTTTAAATATATGTGAAGTAAAAAAATGACTTAAAAACTATAGGTCACCAAGCGAATTAAAAAGTTTTTGGAATTCAAGGGAGACTACTCTTGTCTAAAATTGCAAAAATGAGGTGTCACTTAAATACCCACAAAAAAGGTGTTCGAAATGACTAGGATTACATAAATAAGTCTTTATTGTGTTCAATATGTTTTATTCTGTCTAAATGAGTATCAATCTTGGAAAAATTAGTGATGATTTTGAAATTTTTAGTAAAACATTCTTTCAAAAGTAGCTGATATTGCTCTTTTCTCGCAACGTTTCTGATAATAAAAAATATTCCAGCGGTAAGAATTTTTTCTTTTTTGGTATAGACATAGTGCTTGGTCATACCTACAAAAACAAAAAAAGAAAAATATATCAAACCAAGCGTTTTTCTTAGTTATACGTAAAATTCGGTTTACTTTTTGCAGCTCTGTCCGAAATTGTATCACTATTTTTATCCATTTTCTTCCTCATTACCAACTTTACATAATAGAAAGTGTCATCTGTTGTGTCCATCTGAAGCGGACTAGCTCATAAAGACGCCACTTTGCTTTCGTTGCTCCGTTTCCTATCGCTAACGACACATGTTGAACGCGTAACAGAAAGCGAATTGTACCATCCGAATACTATTACACTTTAATTGGCCAAACAGAGAAAATTGAAATAACCGAAAAGGATCTTGTAATTTATCAAATAAACATTAACTAAATGTAAAGAAATACATTTGCTGACAAGGCCAATCACTGAAACAGCTTTATTTCGTTATTTAGGATATGCGTAGTAAGTTGCGCAGTAACAACTGGAGGATCTGTCCTTAAAACACAAAATTTTAATGTGAATAAAATTGAAGGGTCATGCCAATGACAATAATCGACTCTACAATTGTCACTAAATGTGGAAAATGTTCATTTCATTGCTGAACAGCTATGAGGGAAAAGAACAAATTGCATATTATCAGCATTTACTTCTTTTCCCTCTGTAATTTCAAAGACTTTTTCCCTTTTTCACATAATACATAATCAATGTAGTACAACTTGAAAGGAGTAGCAGACTAAAAGATGATTCTTGTAAAAAACAGAAAAAAAATAATATATATATGTTTTGACAAGGCAAATACCTGCATTGAGGGAAAATGAGAAATTGCTGATAATAACCCTTTATGAATGATGTTGCAAACTATTTCTATTAAGGACATCAAAACAATGATGTCTTGTTTCGTACAGGATTAATCTGTTTGTTTTATCATGATAAGTAATGCACATTTTGTCATTTACAATGCATTAAAATTTGAGCTATAGAGTTACATTAAGGTGTTAAAGTGACATTTCAGAATTTTTTGTCATAAATTTTACTTTTATTTTTATCTGAAAGAGCATATTTCCTTATGAAAATTCTGAAAATTTCAAGCCAAAATATTGCGCCGTTTACGAGAAATTTATAGTTTTGTGTTAAAATTGAACAAATTGTTGTGGACAACAGTTCGGATTTATATGCAATTTATCGATTATGTCTCAACTTTAAATGCGTGTTTCTCGCTTATTGGCAACAACTTCAAAAAACTAATAGTATTTATACTCATTAGAATAACCAATCTTGGCATCAAGACATACTTTGAAAAATTGAAACTGGAATGAAATGTCCCTTTAAGTAAAACATTAAAGTGGCGTCAGTGTAATCAAATAGAATCAATGTATGGCTTCTATCTAATGAAATAATGATAGATGTACCCCCAACCAGCGCTTTTCAACCCTTTCCAAAACAGCAAAATTTTAGGGTGATCCATTTTAAAAACTGCCACAAAAGACGAAATGGATGTTATTAAAGATGAAATTTGTGTAAGTTTGTGTAAAATATGACATAGAAAATATTGAGACAAAAGGAGAAAGTGCTGGTTATCAGCAGTTTTTTCTTTTGTTTCAATGTTTTCCCAAGACTAATCTAATAAGGACGTCAAAACCAGGTCTTGTTTGGGAAAGGGTTAAACAAAAGATTTGAAATATTTTGTATATAATCAAATATGAGCAACATTTAACCCTTTCTGAAACAAGACCAACTCATAAGTTAGAACATATCATCAATTCTATACAATTTTTGCAATGCTGACTGTTTGATTGATTTCATTTCTTTATCACTGCATGAAATCTTGCTAGATAAAGCTGTAAGCATTCTTAACTTTTCTTAAGGACAGATCCTCCATTTATTTCCTACGGTAAGATTTTTTTCATTTTTTCTGTACTGATTTTTAAATATATGTGAAGTAAAAAAATGACTTAAAAACTATAGGTCACCAAGCGAATTAAAAAGTTTTTGGAATTCAAGGGAGACTACTCTTGTCTAAAATTGCAAAAATGAGGTGTCACTTAAATACCCACAAAAAAGGTGTTCGAAATGACTAGGATTACATAAATAAGTCTTTATTGTGTTCAATATGTTTTATTCTGTCTAAATGAGTATCAATCTTGGAAAAATTAGTGATGATTTTGAAATTTTTAGTAAAACATTCTTTCAAAAGTAGCTGATATTGCTCTTTTCTCGCAACGTTTCTGATAATAAAAAATATTCCAGCGGTAAGAATTTTTTCTTTTTTGGTATAGACATAGTGCTTGGTCATACCTACAAAAACAAAAAAAGAAAAATATATCAAACCAAGCGTTTTTCTTAGTTATACGTAAAATTCGGTTTACTTTTTGCAGCTCTGTCCGAAATTGTATCACTATTTTTATCCATTTTCTTCCTCATTACCAACTTTACATAATAGAAAGTGTCATCTGTTGTGTCCATCTGAAGCGGACTAGCTCATAAAGACGCCACTTTGCTTTCGTTGCTCCGTTTCCTATCGCTAACGACACATGTTGAACGCGTAACAGAAAGCGAATTGTACCATCCGAATACTATTACACTTTAATTGGCCAAACAGAGAAAATTGAAATAACCGAAAAGGATCTTGTAATTTATCAAATAAACATTAACTAAATGTAAAGAAATACATTTGCTGACAAGGCCAATCACTGAAACAGCTTTATTTCGTTATTTAGGATATGCGTAGTAAGTTGCGCAGTAACAACTGGAGGATCTGTCCTTAAAACACAAAATTTTAATGTGAATAAAATTGAAGGGTCATGCCAATGACAATAATCGACTCTACAATTGTCACTAAATGTGGAAAATGTTCATTTCATTGCTGAACAGCTATGAGGGAAAAGAACAAATTGCATATTATCAGCATTTACTTCTTTTCCCTCTGTAATTTCAAAGACTTTTTCCCTTTTTCACATAATACATAATCAATGTAGTACAACTTGAAAGGAGTAGCAGACTAAAAGATGATTCTTGTAAAAAACAGAAAAAAAATAATATATATATGTTTTGACAAGGCAAATACCTGCATTGAGGGAAAATGAGAAATTGCTGATAATAACCCTTTATGAATGATGTTGCAAACTATTTCTATTAAGGACATCAAAACAATGATGTCTTGTTTCGTACAGGATTAATCTGTTTGTTTTATCATGATAAGTAATGCACATTTTGTCATTTACAATGCATTAAAATTTGAGCTATAGAGTTACATTAAGGTGTTAAAGTGACATTTCAGAATTTTTTGTCATAAATTTTACTTTTATTTTTATCTGAAAGAGCATATTTCCTTATGAAAATTCTGAAAATTTCAAGCCAAAATATTGCGCCGTTTACGAGAAATTTATAGTTTTGTGTTAAAATTGAACAAATTGTTGTGGACAACAGTTCGGATTTATATGCAATTTATCGATTATGTCTCAACTTTAAATGCGTGTTTCTCGCTTATTGGCAACAACTTCAAAAAACTAATAGTATTTATACTCATTAGAATAACCAATCTTGGCATCAAGACATACTTTGAAAAATTGAAACTGGAATGAAATGTCCCTTTAAGTAAAACATTAAAGTGGCGTCAGTGTAATCAAATAGAATCAATGTATGGCTTCTATCTAATGAAATAATGATAGATGTACCCCCAACCAGCGCTTTTCAACCCTTTCCAAAACAGCAAAATTTTAGGGTGATCCATTTTAAAAACTGCCACAAAAGACGAAATGGATGTTATTAAAGATGAAATTTGTGTAAGTTTGTGTAAAATATGACATAGAAAATATTGAGACAAAAGGAGAAAGTGCTGGTTATCAGCAGTTTTTTCTTTTGTTTCAATGTTTTCCCAAGACTAATCTAATAAGGACGTCAAAACCAGGTCTTGTTTGGGAAAGGGTTAAACAAAAGATTTGAAATATTTTGTATATAATCAAATATGAGCAACATTTAACCCTTTCTGAAACAAGACCGAATTTTGTCCGTAGTGGAAATGGCCTTGGAAAACATCCAGACAAAAGAAGAAACTGCTGGCTATCCTAAAACTCGTGTCAATGTTATCTTATGCACAATTTTTTCTATACACCCCTTTTGCATCTGCAGCAGCTTTCAAATTGAGCTTTCAAATGGGACCACCTTAAAATTTTGCTGTTATAGAAAGGGTTAAAAGAATAAACCCATTATCAGACAGCAAAATTTTACAATTGCCCAATTTCAAAGATAATTAGCAGACGACAATATGAAGTAACTGTGACTGTGGGGGTTTGTTTGATATAGCCAGAAATATTGAGGCATTTCTTCTTTTGCCTCAATGTTTTCCTAGTCTTTCCTATGAGGGATTTTCAAAACCAGGGATTTTCAAAACCAGGTTGTTTGGGAAAGGGTTATATTAAGGAGGATAATAAATGAATTTGCTTTTTGAGCTAAAGTGAAGCAATTGTAAAGTATTTCAATTGCATTCCAATAAAGTTGTGAAATGGTTGTAAACTACTTGAAAAATAAATCGGCAATAAAACAGTATCTTAAGTACTTCAATGTTCCCCCTTCATTTTAAAACTTTGCCTTTTTCCTTCCTCGAAAAATTTGTTGGATTTGATATGTCTCTGAAAGATAAAAACTCTTAGAAACATTGAAAAGATTTTACCTAATGATGTCTGATCAGCATTTTCTCCTTTTAACGTCAATTTTTTTTTGTAATATTAACCTATTACTGCAAAGTGACGCCTTCTGACTCACTTACAAGAAAATGCTTGGGAAAACATCGTGGAAAATGAAGAAATTGCTTGTGACAAGCAATTTCTTCATTTTCCACAATGTTCTCTAACTCAAAATGTGCAGATTTTTAAATTTTCATCAACTTGAAAATGTCGTCTGCAACAGTTTTCAAATTGGAACAGTCAAAAATCTTGTCGTCTGGTAATGGGTTAACTTGAATATCTTGCATAATGTATTCAATATGATTTTGCTGATATCCAATTTCAGACTAGAAAGTATCTATGCACACATTGTGCAGAAAATATTACGGCAAAAGGAGAAAATATTTTCCTAAACAATTTCTATTACAGATGTCAGATCTTGTTTGGGAATAGCAATGAATTTTGTGCTAAAAATAGACTAGATTTACCGTTATTTTTTGATAAACTGTCGGTGTAATATAAAATGTTTTAAGGTCTGGTAACTACGGCTTGAATCAAGCTGTAGTTACGATATTTTATAATAACAACCACGGAATACTATTTGTTTGTTTACCGAAATTACGTCACGGTAATCTGGATAAAATCGTCCCCTATTGGTTGAAAGCAGTGACTGTCACAGATGAGTAAAGGAACGCTGACAAAGTAAGGATTTGTGTACAATGTAACACAGAAAATATTTAGACAAAAGGAGAAAATAGTGGTTTAATATCAGCATTTTCTTCTTTTGCCTCAATAATTATCCAAAGCTTTTTCTATTACTGACATCCAAAATCATCTGTGTAAATGCAAAACCTTGTATGTCGATTCATGTGATTTTCAAAGTACAAAATTGTGTGCCCAGTTTACAGACAATTCTCGCAGGTTTTGAGATATTTTCACCGATCAGTATCAATGCTAAGTTATTTATTAACAATATGTCCAAATTTCAAGTAAAATATTTTAGTTTGGGAGAAGTTATTACACCTTATTCCCTCCCCTTTATAATTTTCCAAAAACCAGATACGAGGTTTTGCATTTACAACGAGGAAATGAGTTCTTGTCTGGTAACAGGTTAACCCTTTCCCAAACGACAAAATTTTAGGGTGATCCACTTCAAAAACTGCCACAAATGACAAAATGGGAGTTATTAAAGATAGAATTGGTGTAATATATTACTTAGAAAATATTGAGACAAAAGGAGAAACTGCTGGTTATCAGCAGTTTCTTCTTTTGTTTCAATGTTTTTCCAATACTTTTCTATTAGGGACGCCAAAAAATCCCTTGGGAAAATGAAACGCAGCTTTTCCAGAAAGCTGCGTAAAAGCCGGCTTTTACGCAGCTTTTCTGCGTTTTTTTGGTTTCTGATCCCAAAAGCTGCGTTTTTTAAAAAGAGCTGCGTAAAAGCTGCGTTTTTCTCTAAAAGCTGCGTTTTTTACTTCAAAGCTGCGTATTTTGTTGTGAAGCTGCGTAAAAGCTGCATATTTTGTTATGAAGCTGCGTAAAAGCTGCGTATTTTGTTATGAAGCTGCGTAAAAGCTGCGTATTTTGTTTTGAAGCTGCGTATTTTTATAATTTTGTCTGAGATCTAAAGACGCAGCTCAAGAAGCTGCGCAAAAGCTGCGTCTTTCTTGTGCTGATTTTTCTTCCCCTTAAATTAGAAAGACGCAGCTTTTACGCAGCTATCCATAGCTGCGTATTTATGAAAAAAAAAGATCTTTTACTTTTCCCTCAAAGGTTTGTGCCCATTTGGTTGATTTTGAGATTGAATGTCACTATACATAACCCATTCACAAACATTGATGTACCAATTAGAGAAAAAAAAAGACTCAATAAAACATTGAAGAAAAAAAAGAACATGCTTATTACCCTATAATGCCTCAATATTTTCCTGCCAACAACAAACATACTTTGTTCTCTAAATAGTCTAATTTGTGAACTGCATATCTTTCTGAGTCAACATTTTGTACTTTGGGAAAGGGCTTACAAGAGAGGCAAATTGTTAAAATAACAGTTGATTAGGTCCAATAAATGAAAAAAATGTGTCCATGTTATATAAATTAAGGTTACTCCATCATTAGAGATCCATGTGACATTTCAGGGGAACATTCAGTGGTAGAAAATGATTTTCTGTAACTTGTATCATGTCAGTGTAGATCAGATATGTTGAAAAAGTTCATGGCACTTTACAAAAATTTCCTATGTTCACTTTTCTACATTAATTTATTCAATAATTCATTTCTTGGTGTCGAAACTGTCCATTTATGCTTACCCAAACAGCAAAAAATATACCTTTTATCCAAGTTAAAAATAAAAAAAATACTAAGAAAAGAATTTGTGTCCAATACAACACAAAAATATTGAAGCAAATGGAGAAAATGCTAATTGTCAGCAATTTTTTCTTTTGTCTCAATTTTTCAAAACCCTTTCTATTAACTCTTTCCCAAACAACAAAATTTTAGGGTGATCCACTTCAAAAACTGCCACCAATGACAAAATGGCTGTTATTAAAGATAGGATTTGTGTAAAATATAGCACATAAAATATTGAGACAAAAGGAGAAACTGATGGTTATCAGCAGTTTCTTGTTTTGCCTCAATGTTTTCCCAAGCTTTTTCTATCAGGGACATCAAAATCAAGTCTTTGTATATTTCATGTTCATATTGTATATGTATGATTCTATGTTTTGATATGTAACATGTTGGATGATGTTGAAAAAAAAAAAAAAAAAAAAAAAACAAGAGGACCATGATGGTCCTAAATCGCTCACCTGAATCAAGATGACAAGAGTGATAATGGCAATTTTGTCAAATTCATAGGCATGAAACTTATAAGGACTTTCTGTTTGGAAACAATTAAGAAATAATTTTGTTCCAATCGATCCTGTAAGGTTGGGTATGAATTAGCACAATTGTTGAGTTAGTTAATTTTCAACAATTATTTCATGATTTCGCAATATACAACATAGGGCTAATTTTCAAAGCATACTGATCTGTTAGAGATTGATCATTTATGATAGGCTCAATTAACAAGATTTTGTCTGTGATTGATAGAATATAGTGAAAGATTACCATCTGATAAGCTAAAGCTAATCCCTTATTTGTTTACATAAGATAAACATGGGGCCAGCCTGAGAGCAACAGATAAGGGAAATAGAAAATTGGCCCAATGGTTTATTTTTAAAGAATTTTCTTATGATTTCTCTAAGTCTGA
Source organism: Fragum sueziense (assembly GCA_963680895.1). Taxonomy (NCBI): domain Eukaryota; kingdom Metazoa; phylum Mollusca; class Bivalvia; order Cardiida; family Cardiidae; genus Fragum; species Fragum sueziense. Next base: position 31,417,926 of record OY804601.1, read on the forward strand.
TAAGCCCTTCCTCCCTGCCATGCCAACATTTTTTGACCAATGGAAAAATTTGTGAACACATTTTGAAAAGAGTAACTCAAGGAACATTCCAGTAAAGTCTGGTTCAATTGGGCACAATGGTTGATTTTTAAAGAATTTTCTTATGATTTCTTTAAGTCCGATAAGCCCCTTCCTCCCTGCCACACCCGCATTTTTTGACGAATCAAAAATCTGCGAAAAAGTTTTGAGAAGGGTCACTCATGGAACCTTCCAGCAATGTCTGCTTCAATTGGGCACAATGGTTGATTTTTAAAGAATTTTCTTATGATTTCTCTAAGTCTAATAAACCCCTTTCTCCCTGCCACAGTCACAGTTTTTTACAAATGAAAAAAACTGTGAACAAATTTTGAAAAGAGAGACTCAAAGAACATTCCTGCAAAGTCTGCTTAAAATTGGCCCATTGGTTGATTTTTAAAGAATTTTCTTATGATTTCTCCAAGTCTGATAAGCCCCTTTATCCCTGCCACGGCCATGTTTTTTTTTTTTCAAATGTAAAATTTCTGAACAAATTTTGAAAAGAATGACTTAAGGCTCATTCCTGCCAAGTATGGTTCAAATTGGCCCAATGGTTGATTTTTAAAGAATTTTCTTCTGATTTCTCCAAGTCTGATAAGCCCCTTTTTCCCTGCCACGGCCACAATTTTTTACAAATGAAAAAAATTGTGAACAAATTTTGACAAGAATGACTCAAGGCACATTCCTGCAAAGTATGGTTCAAATTAGCCCAATGGTTGATTTTTAAAGAATTTTCAAATGATTTCTCTAAGTCTAATAAGCCCCTTTCTCCCTGCCACGGCCACATTTTTTGACAAATATAAAAATTTGTGAACAAATTTTGAAAAGAGTGACTCAAGGAATATTCCTGCTGGTTCAATTGGGCCCAATGGTTGATTTTTAAAGAATTTTCTTATGATTTCTAGTCTGATAAGCCCCTTTCTGCCTGCCACGCCCACATTTTGTCACGCCCACATTTTTTGACAAATCAAAAATTCACGAACAAGTTTTGAAAAGTATCACACAAGGAACATTCCTGCCAAGTTTGGTCAAAATTGGTCCAATGGTTTAGGAGGAGAAGATGTTGAAAGAAATTGTGAACGGACGGACGGACGGACGGACAGATGGACGGACGGACAGACGGACGGACGACGGACAAAAAGCGACCACAATAGCTCACCTTGAGCACTTCGTGCTCAGGTGAGCTAAAAAAAAAGTTTAAAAAAAAAAAAAAAAAAAAGAAAAGAAAAAAAAAAAACAAAAAAAAAGTCTTGTTTGGGAAAGGGTTAAGGATGTCAAAAAAAATTATAAAAGGGTTTAAAATAATTTTGTATTTTTTTTTTTTTTTTAATAGAAACATTTATAAGAAAAGAGAAAATTGCATAGAATTGTCAAATTCTATGACTGATACTTAGATTTTAACACCCCCATAAAAAACCCTTTATGTGTGCCCTTATTAAAACTTGTCTTAATATGCACAAAAGTTATATAAGTTTCTAATGAAAAGAAAAGAGAAAAAAACAAAATTAGTAATGCTTGCAATTTCTTCATATTCCACAATACTTTACACTCAGAAAGACAAAAAAAATCTATTCTCTTGAAATCATTCATCTGCATTTTTTGGGAAAGTGTTAATTAATAGTCTGGTATTATCCAAGTACCCTTTACTCAACATCTGCAAACAAACTATTTCACAGAGTTTGACAAATTACTTCTAAATCCATTTTTTATCAACAAGTAAAAATACATAAATTAAAAGGTCCATTTCATTACCCTTTGCAAACTCAGCTTATTGTTTTGGAGTCCCTTGGTCTGTCTGTTTTAGCATTTCTTGTCAATGGTATCCAAAGCACTATGATGTGAAGTATTAAAACTATTTAAGACTTTCTAGCTAGCTGGGGTAAGGGTTAAAACTGTATACTTCAGTCATTGTTGCAAACTTGTTGCAAATCTGTGACTGCTAAAATACCATATCTTTACCATTATATTAATTTCATTTAGGACAATTATGCATCATATAATATTGATTTCTATATATTGCTGGTACAATGATAACAAGTTGACCAAACAATTTAGGGCTGTTATGTTTAAGTGCAAAAAGCCATGCATATTATTTGTGACTTTTTTAATATTATAATTGAGATAGATTCTAGATGAAATTAGTTGTTATGGAAATTAATCAAAATTAATTTATGTTGTTAGGAGAATTTTCCTGAGAGAGAAAAAAAAAATGAATGAAGAATGAAATTACAGTTATGATTTCCATTTTTTCCTTTTTCCTTTTTCCATGAATTGGGTACACTGTTGTTTACTCTTTCCCAAAAAGGTTGTTTACTCTTTCCCAAAAAACAAACTTTAAGGTTGCTCCAATATTTATAAGATGTTGAAGACAACATTTTTTTTAGTAAAAATAGCAAAGATATTGAATTACAGCATAAAAAATATGATGTACATTTTTTTTTACTTTTTTTCTCTGAACTGTTTCTACTAAAAATGTAAAAAAAAAACAGGTATTGTTTGGGAAAGGGTAATATTGGCAGGTGCTCCTCAAGATGAGCCATGATTGGTTATAAAAAGATAAACAATTTATTAGCCAATCATTTCACAGTATGCCATTCCCCCCATTTTTCTTCTTCTTTGAACCCATGATTTTTAAGGTTTGAGGAAAAAGTAAGTTATATCTATTTTTGTTCATTAAGTACTACAAAATTATAAGGAGATATAATTCCTGATTGCATATACTGTGTTAACTCTTTTGAAATATTAATATTCCCCCATCATATTTTGAGAATTTGTAGATAAAAAAAATGTCCATTTTAGTTCACTACTGCTCAAAATGGCTGCCACTTACTCTATTTACTGGCATGTTAACAGCTAACCACAGCAAAATGTAGTGTTTTTAAATGGAAAGTTAATTTATTCAAATTATAAGTTGATAAAAGATCTATGTATAATTATAAGGTTTTAGTTACATTATTTCATGATTTGGGCCTCAATAGTTTAACCCTTTCCCAAACAAAAATGCCACTCCCTGAGAGATAGTTTTGGGAAACATTGAGAGGAAAGGAGAGAATTGTATTATCACATTATCATTTATCTTCATTATTTACTTTAAGCTCAAAAGAAACCCAACACATTTTTAATTTTAAATGTCTCTTAGTATGAATAAAAATTTATTAAATTTGTTGTGTACATCAGGTAGCACTGATCTTCCAATTTGGATCAATTCTTAAATTTTGCCATTGGAGAAAGAGTTAATTTATCTAATTATAGAACATGTATGTGACATGAAAATGAAAGAACTTGTGATAAATACGAGTAATAAGATCAATAACAACACAGTACCATCAAAACAAACAATAAATAATAGATCTATATATTGTTTTGGAATTCTCAAAATTTTATAGGAGAGAAAAGTTTTTGTTTATTTATTTCAGGCTATTTTACAGTACCCAATGCCATTCACCACCCCACTGACAAAAAATCCTTTTATGGTGCTTAGTAATAAAGCAAGCTGGTAATGTAGTAAAACTCAGCACTGATTGAATAATGGTAAGTTTTATGTATCTATAGTAAATCTGTGGTTAACTCATTACCAAATGACAAAATTTTAGGGTGATCCAAATTCAAAGATGCTGCAGACGACAATTATTAGTGATTGAAATCTAAAATTTTTGGATGTTTTTGTGTAGAAAACAGTCTGGTAAATGAAGAAATTGCTTCTTACAAGAAATTTATTCATTTTCCAAAATGTTTTCCAAAGCCTTGAACTTGCCAAAGGCGTGACTGTGTGGTAATGGGTAAATTAAAGAGTATAATCACAGTGGAGATTGTGCATCATGGGATGGATACCAAATACAAATTTGCCCCCTCCCCTTCAGGTAAGAAATTGTGGAATAACTTTCTTATTTATGCATCAAATTTCAAACAGTTTTGTGCATGTGTGACGAACCTAGGGTTTCACTTAAGTATCTAGTCTATAGAATTCCAGTCTACAAGCACCTGATAAAAACCGGGAACCATGAGTGAAGCCGGACTCAATCCAAAAAGTATAAAAGGCGCAGAATTTCTCTGTTGCAATCATTCTGTTTTTCGACGTGAGAAGAACAGGTCGTTTTCAATAGTGAAAATTATACGGCCGAATAAAATTGGTATTGTTGTGTTAGCTTTGTCATCCTAGTAGAGGGGACAGAGGACCGAACAGTGAATATTCGTATCCATCTTAGTAAGTTCTCTGATCGCCCTGAATAGTGACAAAATGGAAACCAGCATATACCATGATATAAAGCTAAGTGATTTTGGGCACTATTGGTGAGCTATCTCGTATGGGAGATAGGACTATCTCTGATAATGAGAGATAGGGTTGGTCGAAACTATTGATGAGCTATCTCGGATGGGAGATAGGCTGTGGTTGATCAATTAGTTTGGCCATACGTTTTCAAAGGCTTTGAGGCTTTTGGTAGTATGATAGAAACGACTGTGCCATGTTATAGCAGTTGAGCTTAGAGATCGCCTGGAAGGCTGATGCAAGAGGTTGAACTACGGTAGACAAGATGGATCAGACTGCCTCATCACATACTGAATTGTACAGTGTCAGTTCGAGACTAGTGTCGTCCTGTGTGTTGGTCAGGACATATCTGGTCTGATACAAGGTACAGGCTCTGACCGGTAAAAGTTTGGCTTAAGGTAACCAGACTATCCCAAAATGGCTTTGAGACAATGTTCAAGACTGTATTCGATTAGCTAACTTACTTTTAGAGAATAACTGGAATCAATCCATCTCCACACCATTTACTGGTGGGCCCACCCGCTACGAGATGTACTTGGATAAGGGCCGAAACATCAATGACAGCGGGCACCTAGCTGATGATGGAGATGGATGGGCAACTTATGGCAATACTTCTGTATTTTAGGATGACAAGTTTAACTTTGATCAGCCCAAAACTTAATGACACTTTTAATATCCCTTTCAAGATTAACAACATTCTCATACACTCGGTGATCGACACAGTAAGTTCAGCAATCCAATTAGTGTAGCTGAGCAAGTTTGCTCAGGATCAGCAGAGGAAGATCGTCTATATATACTGTTGAATGGTGAATTGCTTGATTTTTAATGAAGTTGATCAGATTTATTGTTGATTATTTGAGCTAGGATAAATCAGTCCATCTAACCACATTTTCGCTAATTGTTGAGCATATTGATTTTCATATAAAATTGCTCTACCGACTGAAGACACGTTACACATGTACCCCACCATACTGATATCTTTCCTCTGATATAATCCTTGTACATTTCCAAAGAACTTACCCCAACCACCCAGAAAAACGACAAAAAATCCTGGTTGTTTTTCTGGTTGGTTTGGATTAATTTTTGGGAAAAGCGGGATGGGGTACAGCTAGACAGGTTTTTAGTTCTCCAGAGCACAAAGTTATCAACAGGAAACAACTGTATCTTGTAAACAGTGATGTAATTTCAGACAAACAGTAGTAATTTGTCAGTCTAATTATAAATCTCATAATAAAGTTAAGACCTGGGTAATGGGCTATGTGACCAGTTATGGAACGAAATCTGTGTGGTGCAAATATATTTTGCGGGAAGTTATTTTCGTTGCTCTCAAATTTTGAATTTTTGACTTTTGTTGTGCTTTTTGCCTACTCTTCATACAATTTAGAAACATTTTCACAAAAATTGTCTAGAATATTTCATGAAATCTCTGAGTGAGCTCAATTATTTCCGTTTTTATGGAAACAGGCGATATTGCATCTAACAGTACTTTAGAAATGCTTGGACTTATGGACGTTACGGAATAAGTTAAAATTAAAGGAACTGCATTACCCAGGTCTTACTTTAAAAGCTTAATTTGAGCTGTAGCTAAGAGATGTTTTAACAACACAGACTATTTAACAAAACATACACCATGTAAAGCCAGTCTATTTACAGCACAAAATCCATACCTATTGGCTATTGATGTTGTACATGCCAAGATTATACCAGCATTGGGTATTAAATTTAACAGGCACTGAGGAATGTTGCTGGTCAGAACCAGGATTCCAACCTAGTCCCTAACACAAAGTAGGTACTCGGCATTGGGAGGGGGGGGGGTTCATTTGCCTGTTTTTAATTGCACTGTTTTGTTTTCAGGTTAAAGGTGCAATGAAGGATGTGTGGTGGAAATTCATAAAAGATTGACAATTTGATGTTCTGATGTAGAATGGGATGTATTCAATGCCAATTATGGACGTAAATAAGAAAGTAACCAAGGTCTAATGCCGGTCAACAGAAAGTAGGTTCTCTGTATCAAATTTTTAGCTCCACTGGGCACTACTTGTCAATACTCTAGCATCCACAATTATTGGAACTAGTTGCCTCTATTACTACACATTTATTGGTCAAATATAAAGCAAAGTTCATCTTGTCCGATTCTTATCTCATCAGAAAAATGATATTGCAAACAATTTTTCATTAGTTATCATTTTTTTCAAATTTTCACATACTAACCATTTGTATGTCTGCTGAAACCGTTTTTATGCCCTTGTATCGAAAGAATGGGGGTTATATTGTTTTACTTGTGTCAGTCTGTCTGTCCAAAAAATTAAAATTGGCAAAATTGGCCATTTCGGGAGCATTCATATTTCACTACTATACTTGTTATGCCATAGATTGTAATGAAGTGGCATATTGTGTGACTTTTTGTCTGTTTGTCTATACAAGTTAGCATATCCCATAACTTCTTTTAAACAATATTAAACAAGTATCATGTTTGATATACATGTACTTTTTCTCCAGTACAGGAACAATTGATTGCAACACATAACTTAAGGAGAAATTTGAGATAGTGAGATACTTTTTCAAGTAGTTACATCTCATCAGCTTACATATTTGGTACTTGCGTTTGGTTTTAGGATCAATATCTTTTCTAATACATACTGCATTTATACTGTTTCAGGGGTCGTTGCTGAACATATCTCCATTACTAAAGACAACGCCTTCACCAAGATGAGGACGGCCCTCCTAGGTTTTAAGGCCATGTGGAGCGGACTGGAGATTTAAAACAATGTGAAATTTGTGTTTTTATGCCTTCATATTCAGTGTTCTCCCCAGCCTTGAGGTAGTTCATGTCAAAAACTGGTAAATAATGTATTTTTTTTAAATCAATATGTTATAATTTTGTATAGAAACATTATGGGAAAAGAAGAAATGGCTCAAATTGAGCATATCTTCTTTTCCCATTATGTTTTTGATCACAATTATTTGCATGAACACAATATGTTTCAAGGTTTACCAATACTTATTATTTGATACAATGACTTCAAATTATTCTGCGAAAAACCCTGAAATATTTCTTTGTGTGCTTTGAAGTGGTGCATTATTTCTGAGGTTCAGCACAGTTTAATATGCTTCATCTTTAAATTTATCCATTAAAATAAAGCTGTCATGCTAAAAGATACCATTCAAGAAAGAAACACTATAAACTCAGCATTATAATGTCAATCACATGATCGGTTTAATTGAAAAATGAGCATAGAGTAAGGTATGAAAAACATGCTAGATTCAGAATTATCATCTAGTAGTATTCTGAATCCTTGTCAAATCGGTGCGGACTGAACATGCCAAATACTTTCACTGATGGTATGTTATAGCCTTTAAGGTCGAATGTAATATTAATATTATTAATTTAGAATATTTGATGTTGATTTATGAAAGAATTAAACCTTTTTCCACACAAGACTTCGTCAAAGAAATATTATGAGAAAAGAAGTATATTATTATTATTATCATCATTTTCATCTTTTTAGCTCACCTGAGCACGAAGTGCTCGAGGTGAGTTATTGTGGTCACTTTTTGTCCGGCGTCCGTCCGTCCGTCCGTCCGTCCGTCCGTCAACATTTGGGGTGTTTACACTCTGGCATCCACAAAAGTTACTCAATCTTGATCAAACTTGGCCAAAACAAGTATGATCATAAGTTCTCGGACAAGTTCGATTATGGGCCTGATCGGACCAGAAAGTGCGGAGTTATCTGCCCTTGAATGTCAAAAAATGCTGTTTTTAAGTTTGTTTACACTCTAGCATCTACAATTATTGATCAATCAAGACAAAACTTGGACATAATGTTGGAGACCATAAGATCTTGGATGAGGTCAATTTTCAGTCTGATCTGACCAGAAAGATGAGAGTTATGTGCCCTTGAATTGGGCAAAATTGCCACTTTTTTGCTGTATTCAAAAAAGAGTTAATCTAAGGGAAGGAACTCTGACACTACTATTCTTCAGTATAAGTAGAGTTACCTAGTTTGATAGAGGATATAAATAGATTTACACCCATTACCAAACAACAAAATTTTAGCCTAGTCCAAAATCATAGGTGTTGCAGATGACAAGTTCCATTGAACAAAATTTAACATTTTTTGGTCTTTCTTGGTAGAAAACATTGTGGGTAATGAAGAAATTGCTTGTCACAATGTTTTCCAAAGCCTTTATTTTGTGGGGCATCCAAAAGCACCAATGTGTGGGAAAGGGTCAATCAAGACAAAACTTGGACACAATGTTGGGGACTATAAGATCTCAGATGAGTTTGATTTTCAGTCTGATCTGATCTGAAAGTCAAGAGTTACGTGCCCTTGAATTTGACAAAATTGCCATTTTCGGCCGTTTTCAACCTTTTTTACACTCTAGAATCTACAATTATTAATCAATCAAGACAAAACTTGGACACAATGTTTTGGATCATAAGATCTGGGATTAGTTTGATTTTCAGTCTGATCTAATCAGAAAGTCAAGAGTTATGTGCCCTTGAATTTGACAAAATTGCTGTTTTTTACTGTTTTCGACTTTGTTTACACACTAGAATCTACAATTATTGACCAATCAAGACAAATCTTGGACACAATGTTGGAGACTATATAGATCTCAGATACCTTTGATTTTCAGTTTGATCTGATTAGAAAGTCAAGAGTAATGTGCCCTTGAATTTGATAGAATTGCTGTTTTTGGCTGTTTTCGACCTTGTTTATACTCTAGAATCTACAATTATTTATCAATCAAGACAAAACTTGAACACAATGTTGGGGACTATAAGATCTTGGATGAGTTTGATTTTCAGTCTGATCTGATGAGAATGTTGAGAGTTATGTGCCCTTGAATTTGACAAAATTGCCATTTTCGGCTGGTTTCGACCTTGTTTACATTCTAGAATCTACAATTATTGATCAATCTATACAAAACTTGGACACAATGTTGGGAACCATAAGATCTCATATATATGAGTTTGATTTTCAGTCTGATCTGATCAGAAAGTCGAGCGTTTTGTGCCCTTGAATTTGACAAAATTGTTGTTTTCGGCTGTTTTCGACCTTGTTTACACTCTGGAATCTACCTTTATGGATCAATCTAGACAAAACTTGGACACAATATTAGGGACCATAAGATCTGGGATTAGTTTGATTTTCAGTCTTAACTGATGAGAAAATCGAGAGTAATGTGCCCTTGAATTTGATTAGATTACTGTTTTCGGCTGTTTTCGACCTTGTTTATACTCTAGAATCTACAATTATTTATCAATCAAGACAAAACTTGGATACAATCAGGGCTACAGATAAGTGGAGGTGAAGACATACTAACATTGTTTTTTCGAATTCAAATCCTATGTTGTGGGTATTCATTTGAATCGTCTCGACGAGACGATACAAATGAGTAACTACAACATAGGGTTTGATGATCACTGACAGCATTATTGCAGTTTGAAAAGTCACCACCCCCTCTTATCTGGAGCCCTGTACAATGTTTGGCATCATAATTTAGATCTCGGATGAGTTAGATTTTCACAATCTTATTGACCATAAGTTCTTTTTCAGTCTTAAAGTAATAAATATTAATTGAATTGAACAAAAATGTTGCTCATATCATTTAGGTTCAGGTGAGCGATATAGGACCATCATGGTCCTCTTGTTCCTTAATGTTTCCCATGCTATAGCATTCTTTGAAATTGCTTTTCAATACAAAAATTCTAGTATCTGAAACTTCTTTGGACTAAAAAAAATGTTGTTGGGAAAGGGTTTAAATCGTCGGTGTAAATGCAAAACCTCGTATGTCGGTTCTAGCGATTTTCAAAGTACAAACTTGTGTGTCCAATTTAGACAATTCTTGCAGGTTTTGAGATATTTTTACCGATCAGTATCAATGATACATTATTTATGAACAATATTTCCAAATTTCAAGTAAAACATTTCAGTTTGGGAAAAGTTATTACACTTTATTCCCTCCCCTTTAGAGATTTCCGAAAACGAGATACAAGGTTTTACATTTACAACGACGAAATATTAGATGATTTGTGTAATTTTATTATAATAAAAAATCCAAAAGAAATCCTCAGAACAATCAAACTGCATACTTGCTTATTCTGAAAATTAGAATGACAAGGATCGTGATCAAACATATCACAGGTTAAAAGAGTTGGAGAAAACGCCTAAAACATATTTAAATTCATGATGACCAGCTTTTAAATGAGCCGCGAGCTGTGGAAAAATGTCCCTTATAGCATTTCAGACAACCATGTTTCAAGATCAGGCTGTCCCTAGGTGCAGTTTGACCTGGATCATGTTACTCTCATGTGGTTGTTACACACTATGATGAAGCTATTAGAGAGCAACATGGTTCCTGATCAGACTGCATGTATACAGACTAGGGATGGGAACGAGTACTCGATTACTCGAGTACTCGATCGAACGTCCGAGTATCGATTACCAATTTCACTAATCGAGTAAACGGAAAGAAAACACACTATCAGAAGAAAAATGAAAATTCGTTTCCAAACTCAAGTTGAAAATATCGATTGCTCTTTTCCAACACTGTACCGTGCAAAGGGTAGAGTATGTAACACCTGGTCGTCCGCCAATTATCTAATCCCTCGATTTTGTCCTAATTTGCAATCAAGTGCCAACAGCTATTTTTCTCGCTGTCAAACAGTGTCATAAATTTTCGCATCTTCGCCGCTCTTTATTCTGATTTCGGGCGATGCATTTTAATTGGACGTCCGTAAAATTTACTTTAGAGTTGATTGGTTAATGCAATATTCGATCAGCCGATTATTGGATTATTGTTGAAATTTCATTCTATTGCTATTTGTTTCTCGAAAAAGAAGCATATCATTCCCGATTACACGCAAATATATTCAAGAAAGTCTAACAATGCCTCCCTTTAAGTCTACATAGTGACTTGTGTATATCTAACAACATGCGTACAAATATTACGAACGCTTTTCAGATAAATAACAACAACAAACTTGCGGATTTTTTTATTTTATTTTTCATGAGTTTAATGGAAAGATTTTGACACTTTCTGTTATTCTCACCACATATCTAACAATTGTCCATTTTTTTTTCAAATAAAGTACGGATCAAATGTCATCTAAAGAGATATTTATACCAAAGATATGCTGGATAAATCGCTGATGAACATGCTGGAAAACACCGATACTATAACCAAAAGACGACATTTCTATCCGAGTACTCGAGTACTCGATCGGAAGGGTGACCGAGTACTCGATTAGTAAAATTGGTACTCGTTAACATCCCTAATACAGACAGGCTGATCTGGAACCATGTTGGGCTCAAAAGCCTTAAAGTAAGTTAAGGGACATTTTTCCAGATCCTGGCCCAAATGTTTTCTGTATGTGTCATTTTTTTGTACCATCTTTCAATTCGTCTCTAATAGAAAGGCTTGGGAAAACGATGAGGCAAAAGAAGAAAATAGGCTGATCATCAGCATTTTCTCTTTTTGCCTCAATATTTTTACTGTTATGATACTCACCTTTTTCTTCATGAAAACCTAGTTTGTTGATATAAGAAATATTAGCATTGGACCAATTTGAAATTTCACCATTTTTGAAAGGGTAATATTTGGATTTTGTTAGAATGTATTAAGAGAATAAATTAGGTCATTTGTCACAAGCTTAATGTACTTTTGAGTTTTGTAAGTCTATTTATTAAAAATTTGTATTTATTACATACTTTGATATTTTCTGTTATATAACTTTTAAATGCCTTCGAAAACCATTGAAGTAAAAGAAATAATTGCTTATAACTAGCCTTTTCCTCTGTGATATGATGAAAACAAATCTTGTATTCCATTATTGTAACTAGAAGCAGCTTTAAAATTTGATTTTTTTAAAATTTGGCTGTTGGATAAGGACTAATCGACTTTAAAATTTGTATTAACTTATTTTGAATCATTCATGGCCAAACGACATAATTTTTTTAAATTTAGGTTTTAGACGTTGTGCAAAGCTGAGTAAAAGCTGCGTTTACGCAGCTCTGATAAGCTGCGTTTACGCAGCTTTGACTTAGAGCTGCGTAAAAGCTGCGTTTACGCAGCTCTGAAAAGCTGCGTTTACGCAGCTTTTTCAAAGCTGCGTTTGCGCAGCTTTTATGCAGCTTTTGCGCAGCTCTGACTTAGAGCTGCGTAAAAGCTGCGTTTACGCAGCTTTTCAGAGCTGCGTTTACGCGGCGGTATTGGCACCTGCGTTTACGCAGCTCTGGAAAGCTGCGTTTACGCAGCTTTTGCGCAGCTTTTTCAGAGCTGCGTAAAAGCTGCGTTTGCGCAGCTTTTACGCAGCTTTTGCGCAGCTCTGACTTAGAGCTGCGTAAAAGCTGCGTTTACGCAGCTTTTCAGAGCTGCGTTTACGCAGCTCTGACTTAGAGCTGCGTAAAAGCTGCGTTTACGCAGCTTTTCAGAGCTGCGTTTACGCGGCGGTATTGGCACCTGCGTTTACGCAGCTCTGGAAAGCTGCGTTTAGGCAGCTTTTACGCAGCTTTTGCGCAGCTTCTGTTTTTATTTCTTTAAAAGCTGCGTTTTTTCTAGCCCAAAAAATACGCAGCTTTTGCGCAGGTGCCAATACCGCTGCGTAAACGCAGCTTTTACGCAGCTTGAAAGCTTCGCAGAAGCTGCGTAAAAGCTGGCGATTTTTCCCAAGGGTAAACCAGGTCTTGTTTGGGAAAGGGTTAAACACCTTTGTAACCTAATTGCATCATTTGACCTATTGAGCTGCAGTTCAAATACCAATTACAATAAATCAAGGCAATAAACTAACAGCTACAACAAAACCATTCAATTGCATTACATATAGGCTAAGATTCTTTTGTGAAGCTGTAGTACAAAACTGCTGTAAATGAAAATGTATATTAACCTTGTCTCAAAGAAAGACCAAACTGATTACTTAAAACAGCCTGTGATTTTCAACCCTTCAAAACTTCGCTGAGAAGCACACATATGCCTGAAAGGGGCTTGTCAATGAAAAAAGGCATTTTTTTTTTAATTCAAGGGCAGATAACTCAAGAATGACAAGACTGAGTTACTGAAATTCTATGTTGGGCGGAGCGATCTGTCGATTAGCTTTTGGTCAATTGGATCTGTATCAATTTTGACCACATCAACCTGTACAACAACCTTTTCATTCAGATAGTTATAAATTTTTGTTGATTGATATAGCTCACAATAAATGACATGGCAGAGTATCTCTAGCTAATAGCTAGAGCTGCTCTGCCAGGTCAATTATTGTGTTCTATAAAAGGACATAAAATATATTGATGTTAGTTTGTCACACGCTAGTGCTAGTACAAATCACTTACAATTTCTTTTAATTGGAGCGGTAAATTGATTCAATTGATTCAATTGATCGGACAACAACCTATCTTCCTTTTTACTTCAGCTTTTATAGTTTTATTGCAGTTTCTATTACTTAAGGTTAGGTAGTAATACTTTGGTAGATAACTTGGTCGAAATCCCTACAGCTGCCGGTATATTCTTCTGTACTGCAATATACAGAGTCCTTGCTTAACCCTTTCCCAAACAGCAAATTTTTAGGGTAATCCACTTGAAAAACTGCCACAAATGAGAAAATTGAAGTTATTAAAGATAGAATTTGAGTAAAATATGACTGAGAAAATATTGAGACAAAAGGAGAAACTGCTGGTTATCAGCAGTTTCTTCTTTTGTTTCAATGTTTTCCCAAGTATTTCCCATTAGGGACGTCAAAACCTTGATGTCTTGAAGTCCATTCAGTGCTGCTAATAAATGGAAAATAATTTAACTAGAACAAGCAGCAGTTACAAGATTTTTGGCGAAAAGTGATGAGTTACAGCATTTTTGAACACTGTGAGCAAATAGCTTGCTTCTTTGAAGGATAAAAATTTCTTTTATCAGATATAATATAATGTGATGTAGGAGGAAAATAGTATTATGTGAGAAACTTACTATTATCAAACCCATATCATCATTTGGAAAAGCGCTGATGCCTATAATAAATACCTTTTTTGAAAGTTTATCAGCAGTTTCTTCTTTTGTTTCAATATTTTCCCAAGCCTTTTCTATCAGGGACGTCAAAACCAGGTCCTGTTTGGGAATGGGCTATAATGACAATATCATTCTCATGCACTGGTAGTTGGTGAACGGTTGGTGAACATGCATTACCAGCATTTTCTCCTTTTCCCTCAAAATTCCCTTCCAAACACAACAACTACATTTCTTATAATATATACTTCAAGAACAAGCAAAAGGATAGCAAGTGCATCCCAGTCTTTGGCTGGTCAATGATTAGTACATTTATTGTAATTCCGTTATAATGACAATATAATTATATAGTTAGTACAGGAATAATTAGTCCCATCATAATTCCCTCTTATTACAGAATTCTGCACATGTGGAGAAAATTAACCCTTTCCCAAACAGGCCCTCAGATTTTCAGGATAGTTCAAATTCAAAGCTGCTGTAAATGCCATATATAGACACTGATAAAGATAAAAGTTGTTTGCAATATAAGACCGAAAATATCAATGCAAAAGAAGAAAATGCTGGTTACCAGCATTTTCTTCTTTCGCATCAATATTTTCTAAAGCCTTTTCTTATAGATTCATCAAAACCTGATGTACCGTGGGTTGGGAAAGGGTTTATGCTCCATCAATAAACCTAGCAATCAAATGTCTATTGCCCAAGATAAATTGCTACCAAATAAATTACGTTATATGAGTGAGCATCTAGTACTTTGCTGGTAGGTTATAGGTTTGAATCTTGCCCAAACTATTTGAATCCACTGGTTGATCCAGAGGGGAATTCCGGGGTTTAAACGATCCCCTTTGGTTTGAACCCCTTTGGATCCCTTCTTTATCAATCAATTAGTTTGTTATAACATGTAAAACAAAATGCACCTGATCTTTTAAAACGGGGGCATAAACAAGTTGTTGAAGATGCACAGGCATATCAAGCATCATTCCTCAAGAAATTCAAGGATGATTTTACTGACATTGAATATAATTATTGAGATGCCAGGCTGATCATTTCTGACAATATTTATGCCAATTGCTGAGCAGGTGATTACATCATTTTGTTTATCTGTCTCTTATCATTTTTAGCAGTGTTTTATTCCATACTATTTTCGTAAGGAATATCAAATATTCCTGGAATTTTTATACGCAAAATGTGAGAAAATTAATCAAAAGCAAACAATTTCTACTATTCCCAGTATTTTTTCTATCTTTTTTTTCTACAAAACTCTTTGGTAGACAATAGAAAGATTTTCTTTTTCTTAATTTACAAAAGAAGGGAACAATGTCTAAATCAGTGGGTGAAATAGGGAACGATTTTATCCAGTTAATCGTGACGTAAATTCGGACAAACAAAATACATGTAGTATTTCGTAGGTGTTGTTATAAATCTCGCAATTACGGCTTGATTTAAGCCGTAGTTACGAGATTTTATAAACACCATCGGTTTATCAAAACATAACGGTTTAACCTAGTCTATTGTTAGCACAAAATTCTTTGCCATTGAACAATTCTCTCAAATATTTTGACTCGCAAAATAATGTAGTGGGAGTAAAGAATGGCGCCTGGATTATCGAGGGGGGTTAATGTGGCAATTATTCCTTATCAACACATCCAGATTGTGACGATTGATAGAACATAATATTATTTATGTTTTATCAAATTTTGTGGCTCACAGAAGAACATAAAATCCAGTTTAGATTGACCTGGGGAAAAAGTCTTAGATTTGTGAATTTATATTTCAAGAGTCATGGAAAAGAGAGACAAAACTTGTATTTTAACCTAGTTATATTTTTTAGCCTTTTCACAAGCAAGACCTGGAATCAAAAGAAGAAAATCTTGATCAACAGCATTTTCTCCTTTTGTCTCAATATTGATGCAGACAGCAAAACAGCTGATACATGACGGAAAAGTTTTTTTGTGCAATATGGCATATAAAATATTGAGGCAAAAGGGGAAAATGCTTACAGTCAGCATTTTCTTCTTTTGCCTCAATGTTTTTTGTAAGTTTTTGTGAAGACAAGGCCTTGTTTTGATAAGGTTTCAGACTTGCTTTTATTATTTCTCTGTGGTGAGGTCTCCTAGAGTCTAAGTTCTGTCACCCTAAGTGAACCGTATTGTTCCTAAAGGCGTCTTAATTATGTTTATTATCTTTATCATGTATTATAATCTTTGATTTGGTTGATATTGTGGTAATTTACTATATTCATTCATAATTTTTTCTCACATGGTAATGCTCTCACGTGAGCATGGTGGATTAATCCTGGGGATTTAACTGATCTTGATGCCACTTTTGCAGCCAGTGAGGAGCAAGATCAGATTGCACTGATGAGACAAATTCTAAAATGGTTCCATATGCCGAATTTATAACATCTTAAGTTAAGTCAATAAATTAGTATTTTTCACAATGGTAAATCTCACATTGTTAAAGCTGGTATTTGATCAATTAACCCAGGGTGCTATGCTGATCTTGATCTTCAGAGGAGACTTTTTCAGACAGTGAAGGCAAAGATCAGACTGCATAGACATGCAGTCTGATCTTAGCCTACACTGCTGCTTTTCAATCCACGTGGGGCATGTATTAACCCTTTTTCAACCCTTTCCCAAACCATAACTGCATTTTCAAGATATTGATTGGGAAATTCTTTAGGGAAAAATATGTTAATAATAAGAGTTCTTCAATTAAGTTTTTTTTTAGCAAAGAATTTTTTTCAATTGTAGACAAAATCATAGTATCAGTCTTAGCACCAACTCCATAAAATGGCACAGACACAATTATTGGAAAAGAAGAAAAGTTTGGTCTTAGCATTTCTTTTTTTCTCTAGATGATATCTATGATTTATTCATTTTGGACTTCAAAACAAGAGCTAATTTGTGGACCGGTTAAATTTTTATTAATCCTTTTTTGCATGATTTACTAAAATGGGGGGTTTAAAACTGTTGTTGCAGCATATTTCCTCATAAGGCTATAATTTCCTACAAAGAAATACAAATCTTACAGTCTCTCATAGGCAAATCTTTTCATTTGGTGTCAGACAAATTGTAACATTGTGTTAGACTTGATAATTTAGCAATGTAGCCCTTTCCCCCAACATTTTTTTTTATCCGGCTTCAATGTCGTGTAAAGGAAAGGCTTGGGAAAACATTGAAGCAAAAGAAGAAAATGCTGATAATCAGCATTTTCTCCTTTTGCCTCAATACTTTCTGTGCTATTTTGTACACAAATCATATCTTTATCAGCAACCATTTTACTAGCTTCAGTAGTATTTTGTATTGACAAAACAAGATTTTGAAAAGGTTGGTTTTCACATTTTTTTCAAAAACTTTTCCTAATAGGTACATCAAAACCAGGTAATATAGGCCTATTACCTACCCCTGCAAAAAAGCCTATTACATACCCCTACAAAAAGTTAATTTAAGTTCAAGAACTGTTCTTGAATGTTGTAAAACAGTTCTAGAACTAGAAATACGTTCTTGAACTTTTTTCGCAGGGGTTACTAAGGAATGGGCAGAGAAATTGTAGATATAGAGTCCCAGATAACCAATCTTGGCATCAAGACATACTTTAAAAAAATTGAAATTGGAATGAAATGTCCCTTTAACAGAAAAGAGTAACAAGACAGCAATGAAAAATACATTGTTAATATGTAAAAGTGCATATTCATGGCTAGATAGCATAATTAATTTCTTCAGGGGGGTAAAATAGAATTCTTTCAATTCCAAAACATTGTAAAGACAGCTTGATCAATCTGTATTTACGATTATTTTGAAATCAAAGAATATACAAGCAAAAAAGGTTGGAAAGTGGTTAACAGATAATTATAATGGAATTAAATTTCTATAGGTCTCTTTGACCTTACTATCTTTTTTTGTGCAAAGACTTTCTTTACAAAGACAATAATTATTACTTTTTATAAGCTATTCCATAATGTGAAGTCTAAAGGCAAGATTAGATCAAGTCAAATAGATAAAGTTGAACATCTTCTATGTCATAATTTAACGCTGCCATCGATGACATTAACATTTTACTCAAATCTTATCTTAGTTGACATGCATTTCGTTGTCTGCAGCAGCTTTCAAATTGAAACATTCTAAACAATTGCCTGTTTAGAAAAAATCATCCTCAGAAACCAAGGTATCACCAATGCTACACTGTTTTGTCCCCTGAAACAATCAACATAGGTTAAATGAACAATTAGTGAAATATTTCATTTTGAAAAAACATCATCACCTCTAATCTGTGGTTACTTTTGCTCTGGCTTATTTGAGTCAACTATTGGCTATGGCATTTCATATTGAATTTAATTCTTCTGCTAGTTTAAAGCCACACTAGCTAACTGTCTCAGGGGTCAAAACAGAGAAGCATGAGGGATACCTGGGTTTTCCTAGGATGAAAAAGGGTTGATACCCTTTCCCAAACAACAAAAATTTAGTGTGGTCTAGTTAAAAAGTTGCTGCAGACAATAAAATGGATATTAGTAAAGATTGGAATTGTATATGATATAGCCAAGAAAATATTGAGGCAAAAGGAGAAACTGCTGGTTATCAGCAGTTTCTTCTTTTGTCTCATTGTTTTCCCAAGCCTTGTCTAATAGGGACGTCAAAACGCGTTCTTGTTTGGGAGAGGGTGAAACATTTAGCAGGTAGTATTTTCTCCATTATCTATCATGTCCTATTAGTTACCACCAGGGTGGTATGAAGCTACTTCTTTATTCCAATTATACAATTAACCCTTTCCAAAATGACAAACATTTAGGCTGTTCCAATTTCAAAGTTGTTGAAGACTTATAACAAGGAAATGTCCAAAGAAGAAGAATCCAGGTTTGTTACAAAAAGTACAAAATATGTAAAATACTGTGTTCACAAGATGTGGATGTACAGACAGACAGAGATGATGATACCACCTGTCTGTCACTCCATACTCCCGCCCATGGTTGGATCAATCAAATGAATATGGACATAAATTTAACCCATTACTGCACAGTGACGCTTTTTAGACACCCCTCAATGATAAAGTCTTTTGAAAACATAGTGGAAAATTATGAAATTGCTTGCGACAAGCACAAGCAATATCTTCATTTACCACAATGTTTTCTACCAAATAGGACCCCCAAAATGTAAAATTTATTTACTTGAAATTATCATCTGCAAGAACTGTCAATTTGGACAAGACTAAAATTTTGTAGTCTTGTAATGGGTTAAGTGATGTCTTGGACACATAATAACCTATTACCAGATGATTTTTTTTTAGACTTCTCCAAATTCAAAGATCTTGCACACAACAATTTCATGCACACAACAATTTCAAACGAAATTTTACAATTTTTAGTCTTTCTCAGAAGTTCCACAATGTTTTGCCAAAGCCCTTCGTCTTTTTGTGGCAATAAAAACATTATGATCTGGGTATGGGACAAAGAAATGATAATGTAAAGGAATTCTTACCTCTCAATTTCTTTTCCGCAAAAAGAAAACTTTTCCTTTATAATCCAATTACCGTATAGCACTTTATTTCTGCGGGGACTTTATTTCTGCTATTTCTGCGGTCCTGGACGGCACCGCAGAAATAAAATCCGCAGAATATTAACCCTGGATGTAAAGGTTGATATTGTTCTACAATTTTAGTCAGTATGTGAACAAGAATAGTGTAACTACAGCTTAAGTGTAGGTGCAGATAGGACATTTTTGTTCATTCATAAACAATGATTCAACAAGTTTGACGGATTGGTAACAGTTTGACATGTCTTTACTTTCACACCTATATAAATACGGCATTGTTTCCCATAACGACTTTATAGATAAATGAATGGGATTATAATCCCTTAGCGACATTCTGCCTCTTATTGGGATATTTTTCAAAAGTTCATAATGCCCGCTTCTTAATTTTTGACAGGTCTAGTTGACAGACTTGATTTGATGATTCAGAATATTGTATCGGAATTGTTTATGTTAGTTCCATTAATGTAAACATGTGAGAGTTATTCTTTTCAGTTTACCTTTCCCTGAACATATTGATTTTTGGTTGAATTCTAAAGACTTACAAAGTCATTTTCTCGCAAACTGTAATCTTGCTTATGGCCTCTGATATTAACCACATTATACTTGTTATCAAAGACAACAATTTAATATTTTAAATATGTTTCCTCTATGGTCATTCATTTAATACGTTAATGCTAACAGTCAATTGGTGAGAAAGGTAAATCCAGACTTCAAAGAATGGTTCCTAAAGGACAGTGACAGATGACTCTAAATTTGAAACTTTTTTTGTGTGAATGACATGTTCTGTGCCACATTTTCTCAACACCTCTGTATATGAAATAAGAGCAAATTATGAATATGATGTCGCTAAGTAGGTAAGAGGCTATCGCCTCTTACCTATACTTAACCATCACAGAGTAATTTTAATGTTTTGTAAGCATCGTCTTTCAAAATATGTTTGATACAGATTAAAACTAATTTCAAAGCACAGAAATAAAATTTTGAATTTGGCAAAGTGAGAGACCGCAGAAATATGTTCCGCAGAAATTTAACCCGGCCGATTTCAGGAAAAACCGCAGAATTTGGACCCCGCAGAAATAAAGTGCTATACGGTATGATTAGTAACAAATTTTCACATTTTTCTCACATAAAGTTTGAATGATTCTATCCTTTAAACATCCAAACATCATCCAACTAACATTGCTGATTTTTTTTAAAGTGATAACCAATATGCAATTTTCAAAATGAATCACAGGAAAGAAAGTTGTTAATTAGTAAGTATTACTATTTTTGCAAGTCAATTACTGCACAAGTTTACCCACACCAATCTGCTTCATCTATAGATATTTATCTTTTTACCATGATTTTGTTAAGTTAAATCTCACTTAGTCTATTGAAAAGAAACAACAAAATTAACACAAAAAATAATTAATGTAAAATGCTGCAGACGATAAAATGGATATTGATAAGAACGGGCTATGTGAACATCTATTATATCGGAAAATATTGATGTAAAGGAGAAAATGCACAGGTTTATAATCAGCATTTTATTCTCTTGCTTCAATGTTTTCCCATGATTTATCTACTAGGGCACAAAACCAGCACTTATTTGCGAAAGTGTTAACCCTTTCCAAAACGCCAAAATTTTAGGCCGGTCCAATTTGAAAACTGCTTCAGACAACGAAATACATGTTTTTCGAGATATGATTTGTGTGCAAGAAAGCACAGAAAATATTGAGGCAAAAGGAGAAACTGCTGGTTATCAGCAGTTTCTTCTTTTGCCTCAATGTTTTCCCAAACTATTTCTATTTGGGACGTCAAAACCAGGTCTTGTTTGGGAATGAGTTAAAATGATGATTGACATAGCTATTCCATGTTTTTTTAAAATCTATTTTTCCTTTTTTGTGAACATTATCTTTCAATATTGCCTTTTAAATTTTACAATTAGAAAAAATAATTCTTTTTTCCTCGCAATAATTTAAGAAAGAAATAAACACTCTGTCAAATTACTTTAAATTTAAAACTTTTTTTCTCGATCAATTTCTTTATTAGATGGATATTATTGAAATTCCAATTAAGATAATCCATAATTCTAATGAATACCAACTACAACAATAGCATTATATATAAACTAAACACACAAATGAAATTATGAGCACTAACTTTTATTAATTTTTTTCAATCACTTTATCTATCACTATTTAAAGATAATAATCGCAATTTAATCACAAGGTCTCGAGTCTCTTTAATCCTAAAACTATTTTACATGTCAAACTCCCACTATACTCCACTATCCAATAGTCTCATCCGCGGCAGGTTTAAATTTGTTAGCTACTCGGATATATCTGTTAACAAATGTCTATAGGGCTCAATTACTTCTCACTGACTACCTAATGTCGTACAGTATATAAACCTTGTCACTTTTCTTCTGCTATTTTACCAATAAGCTCTACGGCCTACGACTATCAAAGTCCTCTCTTATACCTATATTTGAAATACATGTAGCATTGAATGACAATTGCAGAAGTTTTCATTGACAAATAGCTGTAATTCAAAACTTTAAAATTTGTTCCCCACCATATATCCCACTGACTACCTATAAAATGTACAGTGTCATTTTCTTCTGCTATTTTACCACTATACTCAATGGTTGACAGTCAGCATCCTGTCTCTTAAAATTGCATTAAAAATATCCATGCTAAAATGACAATTGCAGAGGTTGAATTGCTAATATTAGCAAATAAATCTATTTAATTCAGTGTGCATTTTTGTTTTGTTTCGAGGACTCTGACGAAATCCAAATATGAATTCAGAAACTGTTTTCGATAGTGGTTTGCAAGATATAAAGAAATTCACTGGAGATCCTTTTGAAGCAGTGGCTGCAGGTTTAAGGGACCAGCAGATAATAATAATTCTACAATTAGGTTATATAATTTATTTTGTCTATTGCAATGACTGTTAAATTAAGACCATTCTAAACTTTTGTAAACTGGGAAAAGGTTAAGAGATCTGCACTATTCAAGTGCAACTGAAGCATTGTGCATTGAAATTGATTTATAAATTGCAGATTAGCAATATAGTCAAGTATACTTTAGAAGCTTGCTATTTCAAAATGTTTAAACCCACACTTGAAGAGCTTAACCCTTTCCTGAACAACAAAATGTGGAACTGTCCTAATCCAAAGATGTTTGGTGACAAAAATTGATGTTACAAAAGAAGGCTATTTGAAAATTTATTTAAAGCATCAAAAGTATTGAGACCAATGAAGAAATATTGGTCATCATGCAGCATCTTCAATATCTTCCAAAGCTTTCTTTTCCTATAGCCATGGTTATACAGAATGATTTGGTAAGCAGTCAAAGTGATATAGAAAAGAAGAAAGGGTCAATTCCAATATTTTCTTCTTCTCCCTCAATATGTTTCTAAAGCAATATACTATTTTTTCACTTTTTTAAAATCTTAATTTTAACATCTGCAAAAACTCTTGACTTTGGGCCAGTCAAAAATTGTCATATGGGTAGGAGGATAATAACTGCTTGTATGTCTTGTCAGGCAGAAAGTAATCAAAGACAATATGGTTATATCAAATCAATTATACATACTAGGTGGGATGGTGTAACAAATTATAAAACATTACAGCTGTTTTACACCAACTATTATGTAATATTACCTCCCTTTATGACCAGATTTCTCATGTTAATCTCTGTGTGAGCAACAGAGCAACAGACAAGATTGGGTGAAAGGCCTTCTTTCTTTATTATTTCAAATCCAAACCATATGTTGTGGGTACTCATTAGAATCGTCTTGATGAGACGATTCTAATAAGTACCCTAAACATAGGGTTTGGTGATCAATTCAAGAAATATTAGATTTTGAAAATCATTATCCCCTTTATCTGTAGCTCTGGAGCAATAAAGTGGATTATAATCCTTTTTGTTCTGGGTCTATGATTCTAGCATCAGTGTCAAGTATGTCAGGAAAACATTCAAAGAATGAATTAACCCTTTCCCAGACAGCAAAAACTTGTTCTAATTTGAAATTTGTTATAGATGACAAAATGGTTTAACGCCTCTTTCAACTGCTATTATGATCATATTGCAGCAACTGAAACACCTAACCATTGACTCATGTCATTTCTCAAACCGTTATATATGTTACATCCTTACCGAGCCTCCAGCTTTTCGCCCACATAATTTGGCGATAATCAAACCGTTGGTGGAAGACAATTTTTTCTCAAAGAATATTTGCCACTGCCGGGGATCGAACACAGGACTTTATTAGCGAGAGTCTGATGTGCTACAACTGTGCTATAACAGCGGCCTCAATTTGTACAAGTCATAAGTAATAAGTAATGGAAATGAATTTGGTGCAAAAAATGGACTTGGATAACCATTATATTTTGATAACTGTCAGAGTTGTTATAAAATCTTGTAAATACAGTTTCACTCCAGCCGTAGTTACGAGATTTTATAACAATGTAAACAGAAATACTATTATTTGTCTGAATAAATGTCACGGTTAACTCGATAAAATCGTTCCCCATTAAGGAAAGGGTTTATTGAGAGCAGACACCCATGAACATTATTTTCACATTCCCAAACAAGACCGGGTTTTGACGTCCCTAATAGAAAAGGCTTGGGAAAATATTGAGACAAAATAAGAAACTGCTGATAACCAGCAGTTTCTCCTTTTGCCTCAATACTTTCTGAGCTAAGTCAATCACAAATATTACCTTTAGTATCATCTATTTTGTCGTCTGCAGCAGCAATCAAATTGGATCACCCTAAAATATTGTCGTTTGGGAAAGGGTTAAAGCAAAAAGTCACTTTTCAATTATGCAACATATGTAGTCACACATTCCATAAATCATAAATTTTGTGATATTTTCTTTTAATTTTCATCTTTTCTTCAATTAAAGTCTTCTTTTTCAATTTCACTGCATTTCAACTAAAACCTTGTAACTGCAGCTTATTCTAAGCTGCAGTTACAAGGTTTTGGTTGAAAAGTGACAATTTGATACCAATTTTCTGCCTATAGGACAGAAAATTACCTACCTACAACAGATACCTAAGCTTTTAAGACGGATAATCCTCCGATTTAAAGTTATATCACTTTTTTTCATTGGTTTATGGATATCTTGCAGAGTTAGTCATTAACCCTTTCCCAAGCGGCAAAACTAAGGATCGTTATAGTTTGATGCAGAAAACATCCATATAGTTTATTTTAAATGTAGAAAATATGAATGTGATAGCATGTAAAATGACGAGGGAAAAGAAGTAAATGCAGATCATCAACATTTTCTTCTTTTGCCTCAATGATTTTGCAAACCTTTGACAACTGCATTGGACTCCAAAATGGGCCATTATGAGAAAAGGATAACCCTTTCCAAAGAAACAATCCTTGAATTTGACATACAAGCAATGAGAGCTTTGGAAAACATTGATAAAAAAGTAGAAAATGATGATAACCAGCATCTTCTCATTTCCTCTAAATGCTTTCTGAGCAAATGAATACACAGTTTCTAGAGTTATTTACATTAATTCGGACAACTCTATCATCTGAAACCTCCAAATGGACCAAATGCTCTTTCTGTAGTTTTGGAAAGGGTTATAGAAACCTAGCTGAGTTTGTTATTAATAGAAAGCAGGATAGAAAGCTTGAATAAGTGTGAAGTAAATTAAAATCAAACACCCCTTGAAAGATTTTAAACAAGATAACCATTATCTAAATAGATACAATCTATTTTATAGATCCTTACTTTTAGCTGGATCAAATTTGCTAACCGAATTTCCGATGGCAAACTTATATATTTTTAAGACAAATTCCCACATAGTGATTCTCTTTGACGGCTCCAGAAAACATTGTGTCACATGCAAGCAATTTCTTCATTTCCCATCATCATTTCCCACAATGTTTACTACCTAAACAGACCAAAAATGTAAAATATCATTCATGCGACATAGTCGGCTACATCATCTTTCTATTGGGACTACCCTATTTTTTGTTACCGATATTTGGAAAATGGTCAATTAGCTATAGTCTAAAATCAAAGCTACACGATAGTGTTCTTAATGATGATATTAAAGCCAAAGTTGAGAAAGCTGGAAACATTGTAGAAAGAAGAGTCTGATTAATTGGAGTCTTAAACATCTCTTTCAGATGCTGTAGTCATATCTCGCTGGCTGGAGCACCTAACCTTAAATCTTTTGGCTCCACATGTTGGCACCGAAAGGGATCAGCATTTGCTCCTTTTCTCTGTATTCCATTAAAGCTGCCTAAATTTTCTATTGACATAAAAAAAGCCTTATTTGGGAGTGGGTTAAAAAATTGCTTCAGACAAATTGTCGATGATGCTGACAAGCAACCTCATCCAATAATTGACCAATATGTGACAACAAACTATCAAACTGTCAAAATCGACATCCAATGTGATTAACTGTAATAGCTCTTTAACCCTTCCCTAAATGGGTTGTCTAATTTCAAAGCAGCTCATGCTTTCCTCAACAGAAACAAGAGCTGTCCATAAGACAGCGCGCTCGACTTTTCTAAGTTTCTTAGTATAAAGGGGGCATAACTCCAAATATCGTGGAGCCAGGGTCATGGGCCCTAGTAGTAAGGTAGAGGGTGTGATGGTGAATAAGTATTCCCAGTTTGGGTTGAATCCCTTTGATAATAATATTATGGAAGTCATTGATGTTTGAAAAAACTTTAACCTTTGTTGCAACGCCAACGCCGACGCCCAGGTGACAGTATAAGCTCTGGTTTTCTTCGAAAAGTCGAGCTAAAAATGAGACTGTACAAATTAAACAGCCGCTGCATATGACAAAATAGATATAGATAAAGATACTAAATTTTGTGTACAATATTGCACAGAAAAGTATTTTTCCGTGATACAATATTTTCAGATAATCTTCAATAATTTTGTAAATACTGGACCGATTTTAATTCGGTTTAAAGCAGAGAATGTGGACAGACGTCACGCATTAGATGGATGTAGTTGATTTTTGGAAAATCAACTGATAAAAAAGTTATTGAAGATAAACCAAACATTTGGTTTATCTTCAATAACTTTTTTATCAGTTGATTTTTCAAAAATCAAACACCTCCAGGTCATTCCTGACATTTTTCCACCTTCTCTGCTTCAAACCGAATTAAAATTGGTCAAGTATTGACAAAGTTATTAAGATTATCAGAAATTCTAAGTCACATGATTATACACTGTGATAATCCTGGCTACTCTCCTGTAGATCTGTTTGTAGTCATAAAGGATTATCAGACAGAAATTTAGATTTGCCCAAATTCATAGATGTTTCATATGACAATTTCAAGAGAATAGAGTGTTACTTTTTGGTCTTTTTGAGTAGAAAACATTGTTGAAAAAGAGGTAGTTGCATACACATTGTATTTTCAAAGGCCAATATCTTGAGGGGAGTCAATGTATGGAAAAGGATTACGCTAATCTTTACAGAGCTTTTCTGAAATAATTGATATGACTCAATACTGAGAAAAATGGCAAGCCCAAGAGAAAACCCTAAAGTTTTTGTCTGAGTCAAATATTACAAATGACTAATATTTTCCAAAACACACAAGCTTTTGCCTTCCAAAAAGAGAACAGTTTGGAAACATGGTGAGAAGAAAAGAAATTGCTGATAACCAGAATAATTATCTCTTTTTCCCTTATTTTTTTCTATATGCTAATACATACAAATTTTCAACCTTAAAAAAGGTGACATCTATAATTTTGTCACATGCAACTCTTTTCAAAATGAACCAGTTAATACATTTCCAGATAATGATCAATACCCCACAGGATAAGGGCTTTTGAAAAAAATTGTGGTATATGAAGAAATTGCTTGTCTCCCACCGTGTTTTCTACGCAGGATGATAAAACAATGTAAAATTTCATGCACTTGAAACTGTTGTCTGCAACATCTTTGAATTTGGACCAGTCTAAAAATTTGCCGCCTGGTAAAATAATGATAATAGTGCAGGATGTTGGACAACAAGTGTTTGTCGTCAACAAAACAACAAATTCAACTTTTTTACACAATAAAATAATTTGACAAGACATTTACTGTTCAATCTTTGACCTATAATTGTTACTCCTAAAAATGACACGGCCCAACAAAAATACTTTTTCTTTATTTCAAATGAGAAACAAATGTTTTTTGCAACCTAACATTTATCTTCTGACGACAACATTGAATTACTCAAGTCCATCATTTTGTTGTTTAGACCACTCATTTTGTTGCAGCTTTAAAATTCGAACAATCCAATTTCTTTATGTTTGGGAAACAGTTTGCAAATCAAAACCTTTCATTTCCAACTTCATTTTCATAATACCAACAATTCCTTTCAATTTAGACCAATCAAAAATACTATCCTTGGTGAAATGGTTACACCGTATATATTTGTAATTTACTAATAAAAAGATAAATGAGCCAGGATCTGGAAAAACGTCCCTTAAGGCTTTTGAGCCCAACATAGATCCAGATCAGCCTGTGCATACGTACAGTCTGACCAGGATCTATGTTGTTCTCTAATAGCTTCTTCGTGACCTGTAGTAACTTAAAGAGAGCAGCATTGATGCATATTTGACTGTATTTGACAACAGGCTGATCTTGAAACTCAATTTTTAAAAATGCCATAAGGGACGTTTTTCCAGATCCCGGCTCATTAACCCTTTCCCAAACAAGACCGGGTTTTGACGTGTCTTACAGATACAGGTTAGGAAAACATTGAGGCAAAAGAAGGAAATGCTGATAATCATCATTTTCTCCTTTTGCCTCAATATCTTCTGTGCTATTTCATACACAAATTTCACTTTTGTTTACATCAAATTTATCGTCTGCAGGAGCTTTCAAATTGGATCACCCTAAATTTTGTCGTTTGGGAAAGGGTTAATGAATTACACATTCTTACAAGACCATTTCTCCGTCTTTCTGGCTCCTGTGTGCTCACAATGTCTCAAAAATAATTATCAGTCTCAGGAAAATTTTGTTCTGATGTACTAAAATTAACTCGACAGTGATCTTTCGGATAGTTTAGAGAAAGTATCTTTTAGAAAGATTAGTGAAAATGGTCTGTAGGAAGCAATTCAATATTGGGTGGGCTAAAGCCCAAGTGTCTGAATATTTGGGGGGCTAAATCCCAGATTTTCACTAAATTTTAAGTGTGAAATGAGGAAAATTTGGCATTTATGGCCAACTTTGGGGGACTTAGCCCCCCTACCCCCCCCCCTTGTTCCTACGAGCCTGGAAAGTATAACAGCTTTCTTGCTTACACACAAATCTTAAGTCAATATATCCTACCAACTCATATTTTTTACATCTTAGTTACTTTTCCTTCTCAAATACAACTTTCGAAACAAGTCCTGGTTTGGTGTCTCTAATAGAACAGGCCTTGAAAGACATTGAGGCAAAAGAAGAAATTTAAAAGCTGGTTATCAGCAATTTCTCCTTTTGCCTCATTATTTTCTATCTTTTAATGTACAAAAAAAGTATTTTTATCCAGTTTATTTTGTCGTCTGCAACATCAGCTTCCAAATTGAAGCAGTCAAAATTTCTGCCATTGTAGAATGAGTTAATCATACAAACACCTACACAAAGGCATACATTAAGGCAAGAATAAAGAAATCATAAAGCAAAAAACAAAAGTGTGAGAAGGTATTCTGCTAATTGAAAGAATCAACCTTTTCCCAGACACAAAATTCTCCATTATGCTTTAATTCCAAAGCTGCTTCATGCGCATGCATGCTGACAGCAAAATGGACAGTAACAAAACCAAAGTTTGTGTAGGTCATGGCTAAGAAAGTATTGAGGCAAAACGGGCAAAACGTTTTCCAAAACCTCTTCTAATTGGGACATCAAAATCTGGTTCTGTTTGGAAAAGGGTTAATTATCCAAAACATTTCCTGACAATTGATAAGAGGTTTGGTGCAGCATTTTCTGAGACAAGGTTAAATAAAGATATTATCAAAGATATGCAAACAGTCAGACAAAAACTAATGACAGTTTTGCCATTGATGTTTTATTTAGCATACCTGTTCACACTTTGTCTTTTGTAATATATTCCTCATATAATGAATGGCTTGTAGAGAAAGAGATTGAAGGAATTCTCAACATTTTCAAATATATAGTAGATCTAGTAATCTTTTTAATACAAAGCTAGTACATGAACTTATTTCAAAGCCAAAAAAGCCCGCCACAACCAAGAAGGCCACCAAAAAAGCAGGAACCTCAAAGAAGAAGAAGGTCTACGCCAAGAAGCCCACTGAAAAGAAGCCAAAAGTTGAAATGCCTTTGCATGTTTGAATTATGTGGCTTCCCCAGACTGATCTAATGTCATTTTATGATTTTTACATATCTGTATCTGTATATATACGTTGCTGTATCCAATTCTGGCTTTAACCCATTACCAGACGGCAAAATTATGGACTGTTCCAAATTCAAAGATGTTGCAGACGACATTTTCAAACCAAAGAAATTTAAAATATATTGGTCTTTTGGGGCAGAAATTATTGTGGGAAATGAAGAAATTGCTTGTCACAAGCAATTTCTTCATTTCCCACAATGTTTTCCAAAGCCATTGTGTTATAGAGCGTCAATAGGCGTCACTGTGTTGTAATGGGTTAACGCAACGGTGAGGGAGTGCAGCCTGGTGTTACTGGCTAGACTGGCCGAGGGCTGTTTTGAATGCCTGGACATTTTTGGAGTTGACTATGTCTTCCTCTAGTTTGTTCCAGTTGATGATCGTTTGGACATATCACTGCTTTTCTATAAAAACCTTGTATCTGCAGCTTGTTTCAAGCTGCAGATACGATTTTTTACGTAGAGAAGCGACAATATAAATGTAATATATTCTCTATAAACGTCCATTTTGTAAATTGTCTGTAACAACTTTCGAATTAGTTTGGTTCAAATTTTTGTTGTTTGGGCAATGTTTAAGAAATCAAGGAATGTCTGCTGAAAGTAGTTTGATTCCTGTTGTTTTTTCCTTCTGACAGACTAATTGGTTGGAAAATACTGAACAATTATTCACCTGTATTCTATGGCTTTCAACAGGTGTCTGTCTGCATAATAGATGATAAATATAAACTTTAATTAATGAGATCTATTCATAATTAATTGACTGACGATTCTGATGGAATTTTCAGATATGAATTACGGGGAAATGTCTAAGCAAAACATAGGCTGGCCATATGATTTTATTTAAAAATACCTTTTACAATTCTAAGCATATCTGCTCTTTCAATTAGATGCACATCCATCAGTTTGGCGAATAAAAAAAAATTCCTAAAAAATTACTTTGATAAGACTTTTTTATCCATACAAGTGTGTGTGTGTGTGTGGGGGGGGGGGGGGGGGCACCCCTGGATCTGTGCGTGGGTTTATGATTTAATTGCTATTCCTTTTTGGCTCATCATTTTTTTACATCAGAGAGAGGTTAATTGTTAACCAAAGTCTAGTCACAGGACAAGGTATCGGCTTATTCACACAAAACAGACAACTTTGTGGTGATTTTTTATGGGTTCACAGGTGGAAATAATTAGACAAAAAGCTTCCTATTTTTTTCACAATTATCTGCTAAATGGTGTCCAAATTAGTTTTTAGAAAAACAAAACATAAAAGATCTTGCAAGAGGGATGTTCCCTGACCTTTACCCAAACAACTTTTGTTTAACCCTTTCCCAAACGGCCAAATTTGGACTTTTCCTGTTTGAAAGCTGCTGGAAACGACCAAATAGATGTTGTTAAAGATAAGATTTGTTTATAATATAGCACAGAAAATATTGAGGCAAAAGGAGAAACTGCTGGCTATCAGCAGTTTCTTCTTTTGCCTCAATGCTTTCTCAAGTATTTTCTAATAGGGACGTCAAAATCCGGTCTTGTTTGGGAAAGGGTTAAGAAACACCTGATCAAGTACATCATATTACAGAAAATACTGAGGGAAATGGAAAAATGCTGGTTGTCATTATTTTCTTAATTTAGCCTCAATGATTTCCTAAGCTTTCCTTACAAATATATCTAGACCAGGGCTTGTTTGGGAAAGGGTTAACAGGAAAAAAATCTTTAGGTCCTGTACATCACATTTCCATCAACAGTTTTCTCTGGCTACCCCATCCACTTAGTGCCTTTCCATTCTTAACCCATTACCAGTCATCAACATTTTAGACTGATCCAAATTCAAAGATATGTTGCAGAGAGAAATTTTTCTTCATTAAATAAATTTGCTTAATTTTAGGGATGTAACAATACATCGGACTATCGATATATCGCAATAGTGACCTCTGCAATAGTGCTATCATGATAGGCAACTGGCAATATCAATAGTATCGCAATAGTTGTTTCCACTATCGCAATAATTTTGATAGTTCTAAAAATAGCAATTTGTCACATAACATTGTCTAATTTTGGCAAAAAATCTGTCTCTTGAATATCAGACATCATTGACAGGCTACTCAAATCATGAAATGTCACTCTCTTCCTTCAGATTATTTATATAATTATTCTGCAAATAAATTCATTTATGTAAAATATTCAGTAAATGTGATTTTTAGTGAAAAAATATCCATTTATAGCACTAAAAGCATATAACAATAGTATCGCAATAGTATTGCAATAGCAACCTACAATAGCAATACTATCGTGATAGCAATTTGGTCAATAGCAATACTATCGCAATAGTCATTTTGGTCTGCAATAGTCATCCCTAGTTAATTTAATATCAACTCTGATTCACCAATGAGTAAATCAGCAAGCTGAAGAATTCCCCTTTAAAATGTCAGACATGAGTCAAAGTTTGGTCATAATTGTTGGGGAATGGCATCATTATTTTTTGTTGATTACTTTTTTAAACAACAATCTTATAATAAAACAACTGACATGGGACTTTATCCGACTTCACAAAAGATTCATCCCTTCCCAAACAAGGCCATTGTTTTACTTCCCTAATGGGGACAGTTTTGGAAAACACTGAGGCAAAAAAACAAAATGCTGAATTTCAGCATTTTCTTTGTTTTGCCTCAATGTTTTCTGAGCACACAAATTCCACTTTTATTAACACCAATTTGTTGTCTTTAGCAGCTTTTAATCAAAATTCTTGAAGTACATTAGGGAAAGTATTCATGGTTAGTTAGGAAGCCTCTGACAGGATTTGAGTGGGAGATGATGTTACACCTATTATTTATTCTGACTTGTTAAAAGACAAAAAAGCATGTTTTTTGTTAAAAAAATGAAAATGCAAAGGAAACTGTAAAATGTGACAGCAATATATTTGAGATCATTAAAATGCTACAAAAAAGAGATTTTTATTTTTTATAATTTTATGCATTTCTTCGTCTTTTTTCATCTCTTTGTGAACATGGCAGCTAACAACTAATATAGCAGTTTCAAATCTGTAAACATCTTTCGAAATAAATAGTTTTCCAAGGTTAATTAGTCAGTAAAAACCAATTCTTTCAACTAGAAACTGCGATCTCTCTAAAAGGTGATAAAAATATCCGCCAACACTACATGCATTTATCTGGACAATAAGCGGTTTTTTGTCAAAACAGGGACCATAACTCAAATATTCTTGGCGGAATTTTCAAGAAAATTGCAACTTGCAGATCTGCAGGTCCAAATAAGCACTTCAATCAAGTATGGAGCAAATCAGACTGAAACTGTAGTTCAAAGTTGCATGGATAAGCATCATTTTGTAAAATCAGGGGCCATAACTCATATGTATGATTTATGAGAGTTTTCGGGAAAATCGCATCTTGCACAATTACAGGTCCCAATCAACACTTCAAAATCAGTCATTATATTAAATTTTAGGGACATCAAAGTCACAGCTTAGAAAGGTTTCAGAATGGCTAAAATTAATTATGATCTTTTATGTATCTAAAGCCCAATTGGCTTAGCAGATTTTTTAGGATTTTACACATTTTTGATGGGCAGTTTTCATTTATTGTTATTACAGTATAATGGGCAAATAATAGCCCCTATTTACCTAATCAAGTATTTATGACATGACAAGCATGCTCCCTACTGATTAACATCAAAGACCAGCTTCGCCATGATCCCTCTCATCAAATACCACCGTACAGTACCATTTCTAGACTATGCTCCCTGCAAAACTTTGAGATAACATGTCTTAATTTCTTTCATAACAGATTTAGTTTCATTATGCAGGTTTCACAAAACTTTTTCTGGTCATCATAGCAAGATGCATGCATCCATAAATGTACTTATATAGTACACAGTCTCACCATTCAAAGGGAACAAGGCCAAAACTTTGAAATGGCTTGCCCCTATACAACAAGAGGCATTGATGTGGCCTAAGAACTAACTACCTTCAATTTTCTCTCCATAATTATGCAGTCAGAATCATGAATTAGAATAGAAACACAATAAAATGCCTCCGACTTCTTTGGTATTATAAACAAGATGTTATTTTAAAGTAATAGGAATCATTTTCCATGTTTCAAAAATCTATTGTATTGACTTAAGGCAGAACATCAAGCCGAGCAGGGTTAACATATATAGACCCTTTTTTACTCCATCACAAGAAAAGGCTTGGAAAAACATTGTAGAAAATGAAGAAATTGCTTGTGACAAACAATTTCTTCATTTCCACAATGTTTTCTAACCCAAAATGGAAAGATTTTTAAAATTTCATCAACTTTAGATTGTAGGTCTGCAAGTCACCTTTCAAGTTGGAACAGTACAAAATTTTGCCGTCTGGTAAAGGATTAACTAAGCTTTAATGACCATGGTGCTTTTATCCCACTTATTTTCTGATCTAGTGAAATGGCAGTTTAATGTTCCAAGTTAATAACTCTGTAATTAAAGTATAATTTAGGTCAGCGTGTCTAACATGAATAACGGTCAAAATTCATCCATCAACCTATACTCA